>KZ122097.1:816-22885 GCA_002157025.1 Melampsora abietis-canadensis | reverse complement strand
TGCAGAGGAGTCTTTGAGAAACAAGGTAATATCAAGTATCAGGAAAAAGTGTTGACTAGACACACTGCAACAAAGATAAGAATTGAAAGCTAAGGTCAACCAATCTGACCAAGGTTGAAGGAAAAACAAAATAAAAGACTGGCAGAAAAAACGAGGTAGTAAAGATTGATGCAAGAAGGTATAGAGTGAAAATTAGCTAGATGTGTAACAGAACACCCAAGTGTAGGGATAAGAGAAAACAAAACATTACCTTCAGATTCAATCATCACAAATAGTGAGGGGAAACAAATCCAAAGGGAGACAAAAAGGAGTATATACAGAAAATACAAAGAACAAATAAGAACCCCTTTCATGGACAAACACAAGTAAGTACCTCAATCATTCATTACTTCAGCCTGACAGCCCAACTTGCTTAAACTAGTTTCCATTTTTGATTTGATTCAACCTCACATAAAACTAACTTCAAATATTCTTCTACTCCATGCCTGAATTAAACAAACGAGCCCAGATCTTCCTTCACCCCTTAAGTCTTTAGGAAAGGAAAGAGCATGTGATGGCTAGATGCCCTCTCACATTTTGAAAATTTGTGAGGGACAGTTTTGAGGGGTTCTTCTGTCTTATTTTATTTCCTGGTGTGATTCTTTTAACCCTATCACTGAACAGGAAGCAAGGATCCACTTAGAAAGACTAGAGTGAAACAGCCAGGCACTCCCATACACAGTGGTATTTCTTGTTGTGTAGGGAGGGAGGGATGGCCAAAATCACCTTCTTTCTTATCTTCACAGAAAATGCTTGGAGAATATGGACTTCTGTCAGGTTGATTACTAAGCGGATAAATGGATAACTATGATTGTTGACTTGAATAGTAATCATGAGTTCAAGTTGATGTTGATACAGTGAGACAAGATGATAGGAGAGCCAGAAATACCTGGTAATATAGTGAAATGTTCTTTGATGTAGGTTATGGCTCTATTCTTTGCTTTCCAGATATTCAATTTGCAATAACATATTCCCCTTGCAGATGGAAAGTCACAAGGCTCCTTTCCCGTTTCTAATGATGATCCATCTTCTCTCATCTTAATGCCCTTGTTCATGGAATTGCTCCACATTTTGTGCCTCATCCAAACACTCAAAAATTGTTATGCAATGAAGTTGAGGAACTAGTACCTTTCTGTTTCAGTTGACAATCTTTGCATCAATAAGAGTCAAGTCACAATTTCTTCTGATCAGCCTTCCTGGTCTTATTGGCGCTATAAATGTGTAGGAAATCCTTGTTGTTGTTATGGAACAGCTGGCAAGCTTCAGAGAATGGAATAGAAATTCTCAAGCAAGAAAATTTGTCAATATAAATCATTTATCTATCTGATGTTATCTTTTCTTCAAAATTTCCAGCCAAAAAAAAAGCAGGACATCATACAGTGTATTCTTACATGGTAAGATTTTATCAAACCAATTGTGTAGCAAACTGTCACACCTCATGGTCTGGATCTGGACCCAGGTCTTTCTGTACAAAGGAATTGGCCATTGAAGGTAATTCTTAGAGCAAAAAATCCAGTAGGGAACATCCTCAAGTGTGGCATGGTGAGATCATATATAAGGAGCTTCACTGAGAATCTTGTGTGTGGTAATGCCAAGACTTTCTAGAATTGGAACTGGTTTTACAAAAGCTAGGCCTAGCTCAACTGAACATCATATATCATAAAAAACTCCAGGAAGATAACAGGAAATATATTGAAAGAAACAAAAGTTTAATGAGAGAGATAAATACATTGAGAATATCAATAGACTGAATCTACTGTAGCCTGATAACCTATGACAAACCTGTGATTTTGAGGTGCAACCTTACTTATGGTCAACCAGAAGATCCCACAGGGCACAAAGCTGAAACTTCACATATGAATTGACTGTGTATCCCTTCCAATCATTTCTCTCCTCTCCTGAGCATTACCTGTTTACGAATATCATTTCAACAAATTTTAAATTTTGGAGGAAATCTTCACATATTATACCATGAACATTATTCACTGCAAGACATGTATTTGAAAAATTGAGCTATTAGGGCCAAGCTAACTTAATTCTAGTTGAGTAAGACAATGATGTTCCACATCATCTCAGCTCACACAGTGGCACTGTTTCCCAAGCGGTGTGCCACCTCACTCCGGAACAATGCTAATTGCATTAGCACATTACAATCCAGCCGAGATCCTTTATGACTAGATCTATTGTTGTTCTTGACTTTATGACTTTGATATAAGCCTTCTCGACAGATTCTAAAGAAACCATGGTCGGATTCTGGTCTTTCACTCTGATAGAAGTTTAGAAATTGGATTAGGATGTTCTCCTGCGTTCCTGATTGGGTCTTCTTGGCTGCAGGAGACTTCTGATGCTCATAAAATTGTTTCAAAACTTCTGACACACGCTCAGGTTTTCTCTTGATTAGCTCTTCAAGAGGGTGCATTAATTCTTGACCAGGGGGATGCTCTAATTTTGGAAGGCTTTTGATTTTAAGAAAAAAATCCAGATCTTTGTGAAATTATCTGTGGATTAGAATTGGAATAAACAAATTCAACTGGAAAGTAGACAAATGTACCCACTCTTTGACCAAAAGATCATGACTTTTTGGATATCTTGATAGGTTCTAAGTTTATTGATCAAAAGACCATTTGGCAAATTCAACTGTAATATTGAACAGTATTTAACTTGACTGGAAGTAAAAAGGAGAGAATTCCAGTTTTTCATTCAAGTTCCATGCAAATGGAGACAACACTTCAACCTACTTTTCATCCAAAGATTTGATTGAATCTTCAAATTTCTTTTGCAGCCCTTCAACACATTTTTCCCACCACTTGTCAGTGTTTTGTATAAAAGGCAAAGCAAGCTTTTCAAAAGAAGTCTTGTTTTCTAAATCAATCAAACTGAACAAAAGCTCTTGTGTCTCCAGAAGTCCTTTGAGACCCCCTTTAACATTTGTATACACATCTATGTCTTTCCATGGTTTTGAGCTGTGTTAGCATTGCCATCATTGACTTAGATTATTGAAATGACCCTGACTCACTCATTGCCCAATGCTTCAAAAGCCAATTTGATTCAAGTTGGGACCACATATATCCAAGTTCAATTTTATACTCTCCCATTTTTTCTTGTTCAGTTGTTGTGAAGATGTTTTTTATGTACTCTGAATCACTGAAAAAGGAATGTGATAAAATGTTTTATCAGAGCTACTTTCCTGACAACAGTTGGATGAGATAGGAATAACTCACATGTTCCTACCAAGTGAGGAAATATGATTCTTCATGTTCCGTGCGCATTCTTCTGTTGCATGATCCAATGACATATATAGTTCCATATCCCTGATATGATGTTCAAGAAACCAGCGTTTCTTTTTTTCTTTTTCAATTTCAAACCAAGTAACCTGAATTGCTGGAGTTGGCATGAGGTATGAAGTCTGACCAATGAACTTCCAGAAATTTTTCTCATGGTTTGATTCATGTATTTGGAATATCTCTTGAAGCTTTGCAGGCCATTTGTGGGGCTCTGATTTGAGCATCTCATTTATGGCTTGCAAGCCATTTAGACCTCTATATGTTACTGGCAGAGGTTTTATCAATCACTTTATAGTTTACTTTTGGTTGGTTTCTATTTTTGTGAAATTGACTGACCAACTGTTGTAGGGTCATTTGTTAAAGGCTCATCAAGAACGAACAATGGGCCAGATGCTTGCCTTTCTTCCAGGGTCCTTTCCAAGTAAACCTGTGTATCCTCTGTTGCCATGTAGATACTCCACACATCTTTGTTCATGAGTCATAGGTTTTTGAATTGAATAAACAGATTGTATGAGTAATTTGACCAACAGAGCCTTGTTATCTTTCAGCATAGGAACTTACTTATTTCCAGATATTTGCCTGAACCTTTCATTGCTGAGATGCATGTCCCTATTTGCCACAATTGTGAAAAAAGTTGCACACAGAAAAGCTGTACTATTTTATTCATTGAGACCATGTTATTTAGGACTGATTGATATTGAAGATGAGATGGAAAATTCAGGAAAGGCCAATCACTGCATCAACCTTGTGAAATTGTTTGAGGCAAAGATTCTTCAATCTATGGGTGGAACAAGTTTAATAATAATCATATTCATCAAAGATACTCCTTTTGCTACCTGTGACATGCTGTTGGGTCATTTTGATGGAGATACAGAAAACCTTGTTGTATATTTCTGCCTATGTCACCTACAAAGCCAGTCCTACAAAGCAGCTGGATTGTTTGAATTGCTTCTGCCTTCTCCTCACATAATTTAAGCTGTTTTTCAAACCTGGGATCAGTTAATATTGCTTGTCAGAGATTCATTCTCTCATCTTTTCCAATTCTTGAGAGAATTGAGCAGAAGAGCAAGGCCAGTTTTGTGCACTAAGACATGGTATAACCTCACTTAGTTATTCCACAGAACAGATATAGGTCCAGTTTTGAAAATCATTGAGAGCCCACAAGAGACAGGTACCACTGTGGATTATCTTCCCACTGCATGTGTGTGCGGCACATGTCACACGGGTGTATCCTAGTAAAATCTACACCACAATTGTTCAGCCTTGATGAGAGAAGTGAATATGTTGTGTACTATTTATTTTATTATAACTTATCTATGACTTAAATATGTACACTAATGTCCATAATAATAGGAGAGAACATGAATGGCCATACAAAGATCCAGATGAAGCTTGATAGGGCTATAGGGGGATGGTAGTGAAAAATCCATCCAGTTTTCATTTCCAAGTCAATCTCAAAAGTTTTCATTATGTTCTGCGTGTCAGAAGGGTTATAAAAATCTATGGACCCTGTCTAGCCATCAGTCAAAAAACTTCAGGCAAGGTACTACGGCATATCTGGCTTCTATTTCTGATAAGTTCTGCATCAATAAGAGTCTAGTAATGATTTTCTGAACCCTGTTGGTCTGGATGAGAACTGCATCTGGACTTCATGTTGGTTTCATGAGATATCTGCACCAATGTCTGGCAAGCCTTGGAAAGATGGAATGAACCTCCTCAAGCGGGATAATTTGCGTGAGATGGTCGATACAAACCATTTCTTCAGAATGTGTTAGATTTTCTTCAAAATTTCCAACCAAACAGAACCCAGAAACATGTACATTTCTCCAACTTGTACCTATATGCATAAACCCAACTTGATTCTCTATATGATTTTTTTAAAAAAGATGAGCAACATATCAAGCAAACATCACAATTTTTTTTGCGGATTTGGAGGAAATGAAGGAAAACTACAGGTAACACAAAAACATAACACCAAGTCCTTGAATTTAGTTTCAAATTATGGGAATAAGTCTCTACAGAAGACTAATTCAAAAAGAAGAGATGTCAGAATCAAAATTCCGGTAAAAATCGATCGACGGGCTAAATCGCTTAGTCCCGATTCTTGAATCTTTGGTTATATAATAAGGTGAGGGAATTTGATTTGAAAGAATCTTCCTCCAAGGCATATTAAGAAGCCAAGGATGTAGTTTAAGGTGATTGGAATTTTTAGGTCTTCGCTTTGGATTGAAGTCTGTTAACCAATAAATGAAAGATTGACCCTCTGGTTCTAAATCCGGATCAAGTGTCAAATCGCCATTCATAATCAATTTCATCAATTCCCGCGAGTTTTCTGAATAGTAAAAAAACGAACAAATGGATCAGCTTCAAACTCGTATCTTGATAGAATCATCAGCGGTAGAAATCATCCACCTGGTGGATCCCCGTTGGCAATCGGAATAGTGTTGAAGTAAAGCTCGTGGGTAAGAATACCAAGAGAATACCAATCAATACTGAAGCTATAATCTTCGCCTTTAATCACTTCAGGGGGTAAATAAACAATAGTACCACATAGGGTATTAGTTTTATAATCGTCTGATGAGCTAACCTCTTTAGATAAGCCAAAATCCGCCAATTTTACTTGACCTTCATGAGTCAATAACACGTTATTTGGCTTTAAATCTCTATAAATTATTTTACATTGATGTAGTTCATCTAATCCAGCGGAGATTTGGATGACATAATATTTAACTTGATCTTTGCTCAGTTTACCATTTTCTAATAATAAATTATATAAGTCTCCCATCTCTGCGAATTCAATAACCAAAAAGACGTATCTCGAATTCGAAAAAGTTTCGTGAAATTGTAAAATAAATGATTTCTTTCTGAGTCTTTTCATAATCTTGATTTCAGATTCTATACTTTGTTTTTCTTTCGGTTTTGAAAGACTCTGCTTATCGAGTATCTGAAAAAATTCAATCAAAAGCATGTTCACGAGAGCAAGTTGATAAATGAGGTCTTTGGGGGAAATCATCATAGGTTTTCACTTACTTTGATAGCATAGACTTGTGATGTTCTTTTACTTTTACACAACCAAACCACACCAAAAGCTCCTCGACCTATCTCTTCAACCAATTGATAATTTGAGATTGATGAAGGAATTGAAGGATTACTTGATATGAAGGATAAAATTGTTCTTCTTCTAGCAATGGATGTTCCATGATTTGTTTGACAGGAATCATTGAAGCCAGATGGGATGGATTTCCTGTCAGCCTTCCGAGCGAAAATTCGTAAGCGTCTCAACATTCTGGATGTTTCAATGGCGGTTAAATGTATTTTTGATTCAAGATGATAGTGAACCAAAATGGAGATATGAGGATGATGTGGGAGTCCAGAGGTTTCTTGACCTGTCGTTCTATTTAGCCTTTGGATCTGCTCACGATGTAGAAAGGAAGTCAGCAACCTCAGCTCTTGTACTTGTCATATTCCTGATACGGGTTCTGACCCTTTGAGCAAAAATGAGCAAACGTTCCGAGAGACACGACTTTGATGTGATCACATCTTGATATGCGAGCAACGGTAATTAAGATGTCGACGGTCGACCTCACTTCACAGTCAATTCTACAAAGTCGAAAGATAGATGAGCCTTTGAAATGACCGATTTGAAGAAAAGGTGAGGTTCAGTAAAAGGCTTGTTCATCTTGTTGACTTACAATCGTGAGGATCTATCGTCACGCTTTTGGTTAAAGCAATCAACTCACTCTATCTGGTTCCTTCGCCCTCGTACTTATGTTTCTGGTCAATATTGTTTCTATTATCGCCCTTTCTTACCCAAGGGAAAAACAAGGATAATCTGAATATTGAAAATTCACCGAAGCTTACATCACATAATCCACTCCGCGTTTCTTCTTACCTCAGCAAGTATTGGTCACCCCGCGGAGCGATCCTCGTTGTATGAAGGAGTAAGTAGAAATAAAGAAGTTCTATACTTCGTGGAGGGCCGACAGAGCCCGACATCCAAAAATCGATTTGACCTTTCCATCTTTTGATAGAAATACTTGAAAAGGTTGAATGAACACATTTGAAGCTCAACTTACTCAGTGAATACTTTACCCAATCCATTGTTGATCCACAATGTTGAGGTTCATTACTCTTATGTTTTCAGCGGAAGATCAGAAACATTTATGGAAGAATGTACTCTATTGAACTTTCGGGGGACCAGTGAACAAATTGGAGATCACAAGGTAGTACTAGTAGGGCATCAACGGTATCCTCCCATTTTTAAGCAAAAACATGATCGACATACAAAAAGGTCAATTGCTAGTTCTATCATAACTGTAAAGATTCGAGATAGATTGCTCAGATGAGCGCAAGTGAGATAGCTGTTTGAATAAGAGAACCTGGGGTAATCAGGTCAGGTGTAAGTAACGGAAACAAGCCTCAAGTTACGAAAGAGCTGATAAAAGAACAAACCTGTGCAAAAGCAACAGGTGTCACAATGTTAAATCAAGTTTAGAAAAGATGAGTAAAGCGTCATAAAAAGATTCTTTCCAATATCAATTAACCAAGCATACCTGGGGTAATCAGGTCAGGTGTAAGTAACGGCAACAAGCCTCAAGCTATGAAAGAGCTGATAAACAAACAAACATAATGCAGCAATAAAAATTAGTAAGAGAAGTGAAAGATTTAAAGGAGAAATACACAAACCTGTGCAAAAGCAACAGGTGTCACAATGTTAAATCAAGTTTAGAAAAGATGTGTAAAGTGTAATAAAACTAGTAAGAAAAAGGTTAAACAGCTACTGAGTTAGATGTAAGGCGGGTTGATAGTTTGTAGAGAGAACACTTACAGATTCTTTTTGATATGGGAACAGAATCTGAGTGGAAGACATCAAGCGCTATTTATACTAGATAAAAATCATTAAGCAGACTACAAAGAGAGTAAAAGCATGGCAAGACAAAGAAATAACTCAAGTCACATACAACTTATTCCCAAAACAGACATAATAACCTCTCAATGAATCAATCAATCCCTAATCTACACCTTACTAATCTTTTCTTGATTTGTAAATACTTTCATAATGATTTAATGTAATTTAACTGTTCTTGACAATTTGTTTTTGATGAGTGTGATTAAATTCAACACCTGAAGTTCTTGACAATAAAACAAGAATAAATAAATTATTGACCATGTTTGATATCACAACAATAACCTATCCATATGGAAGAATTCATGCAATCACTACTACACGCTGGTAATTGAAGTGCTCATGAGGCAATCACAATCTTCTTGCTCACACCAAAAATCCAAGGTTCACACATTCTTTCCAAAACTGAGCCAGAAGTCCAATAAATCATTCTCCATGCTCTCTGGTCAACTTTGATCAAGGGGATAGATTGGGGTTTCTTGATTTAAGCATCAATTGAGATGCCACATGGATCAACACAATTTCTCAAGGTAGATTGCCTCATCTGGAATTAGATTCCAACTTTTTCTGGAGTTGTAGCAAGGTCCCCATCTAGCCCCAAGACATGGTGTATTTTTTAGAAGCGGACCTCAGGTTTTTTGTTGTGATGTCTTCTGTTTGAGTGATTTGAACTTCATCTAAGGCACCTGCAGAACTCATCCTGAGCTCATCATTGTCTTGTTTTTCCTCAAGAAAGAATTCTAGAAATGTGACAATCAGATTCTTCCGGACTTTTGGTGGGGTTGTGAATTTGCAGAATTTTTGCAGAACATATTCCACATGTTGAGTGTTGTTCCAGATTAGCTGTTCTAAGGGGTGGATAACACAATGAAATCTTGGAAGTTTCTTGATCTTGTGACAGTTGCCAAGCATTGGGATTGAAATGATAGAATTCACATCTACAGAAATGTAAATTTTTGTACTAACATTTTGCCCAAAATGACACGATTATCTTGGCTTTGTTGCCATCACAAAACTGGCTGAGCAACAGACCATTTGATAATTCTGCTTGTATTATTGAACAATAGTAAAGTTCTCTGTGGATGGAAACAATAGGTTCCAATTCTTCACTAAAACTTAGTGGAGACAAAACTGTGGCTTCCATCTGATCCAATGAGTCAATATACTTTATCAATCTGTGGGTGAGTGTTTGAATATATACCAGAAGTAACCAATTCTCAAAAACAATGAAATTATAAGGTATTGCAACCATTTTCAAGAAATCCATGTTTTTTGCTTTTATCCATGTGAATAGAACTACTTGAGTCTCCAGTATTTGTCTGATAGGACCTTAAACATTGATGTAAACATCCAGGTCTTATGACAGTTTTGGGTTTGGAAGGGTCACTGGATTGGGTCATGATTTATAATGACAATTACTCACTTAATCCCCAATATTTCCACAGCCAAACAAGTGCAGACCAACGTTTTAAAGGCAAGTCCAATGTTCTGCCAATTTTTCTTGCTCTATGTGGTTGATGATATCAATGAAAGTTTCAGATTCTCTGGAAAATTCATACAAAGAGAAGCTTCATCCAATTGATGTTCTGGATTGAAGGTATTTTACAGAAGCTTACATATGTTGTTCAAGTAAGGTGATGTGCTCTTGCATTTTGTATGCAGATTTGTATATCAACTCTTTTATCAATATGTGTTGCTTTCATCCTCTGTCAAATGGTACCAGATACCAATGTTTCTTTCTTTCTTTTTCAAATTCAAATAGAGTCACCTGAATAGCCGGAGTTGGCATAAAGTCAGAAATTTGACCAAGGACTTCCAGAAACCTTCTTCCTGATGTTATGGGTAGCTTTTAAATGTTTGCTGAAGGATCATGGGCCATTTTGTGATCTCTTATCCCAAAACTTTATTCATGAGGTCAAAGATATCTATACAATATGAATCAAATGTTTTGTCCATGCATTTTGTTCTTTTTTCCAGCCTTGTGAAACCTGGCTCACCCTCTTCTATATTGGGAATACAACAAGCAAAGGGCCAGCTGTATGCCTTTTGTTTGCTAATGCAACACCTGACTCTACTTCAGTTTCATAGATATGTCACACACCTTTTCAGTTTTGGTTCATAAGGTGAATTATTTTTGGTTCAAGAATCAGATCCTATGAATAAACCAAATTACACAGATGCATACCCTGAGAGTATAGAAACTTACTTTTTTCAATTGATGTTCTACATATTGAGTTTTGGTGATGACTACGGCTGAGGTGAGTAACCCAATTTGCCAACAGTCCACCAGTGATTTCACCCAAAAAACTTAAGCATCACCTTGATTGCAAGTGTGATATTTCAGCCTGATTGGTATTCAAAAATAGAGAAAAATGTGAATTGAGGACAACATAAATTGAATGAAATTATGTCTCTATATGTGTAGAGGAAAAGTTCAAAAAATCAAAAACCTTTGTATTTTATTTTTTTATTTTAATTCAACTGTGTGATCAAAATTTGGGTCAATTGATTCCAAAATTGCTGAAGACTGGGCAGAAGGTCTTTAGATCTCATTGGAAATTGAACTGCTCACCAATCAGCTGATGCTCAACTATCAAAGTTTGCTTTGCCAGTTTTTAGATCCAGGCACAATAAATGGTTTGGAATGGATCACTACTGCACTCTTCATTCAAAATCAAGCTGAGTGTTAGCATAGTGGTAGGCAGCTGCACTGCCAACAATTTTGCCTCAGGTTGAAGAATCTGACAAATTGTTGGATGAAAATCCTTGGACAGATTTTGTCCAAGGTTTCTTTCCAAGGTATTATTACGCCTTGAAAAATACCTTGGATGAAAACCTTGGAATGGTTCCATCCAAGGTGTGAGAGCCAAGGATACCTTGAATTTTTCAATCTGAGGCAATTTGTTGGTGGTGCTGGTATGGGTTGAGATGTTCCTGGTGGTGTTTGAGCTCCTGAGGAAAGCTAAACCTTTTGATCAAAGTTGCTCAACTTTCTTGGTTGTGGAACAACGCACCTTGACCATTTTTTGCCACTCCTTGTGATGAACAAAACAAAGAGTTTTGTGATGCCGCTCCATCCTGACACTTTGATATGTTGTGCTTCAATTTTCAAAGAAATTCACTAAAGACAGGCCATGTAGGGCTTGAACATAACCCACCTGCCAAGTGCAAGCATGCTACTCCATTGACCACAATGACTGGTAGTTCAGTCCAAAAAACAACATTATGAAGTACACAGAGATTTCATTGTGCTTTGATCTAAAAACTGGAAAATCTAACTTTGACAGTCAAGCATCAGCTGATTTGCAAGCAGTTCAATTTCCAACAAGATCTAAAGACCTTCTGCTCAGTCTTCAGCGATTTTGGAATCAATTGATTCAAATTTTAATCATACAGTCAAATTAAAATAAAAAATAAAATACACAGGGTTTCTGCCCTGTTGTAGATTTTTTTCTTTGACAAACTTTTATACAACAACAGTACATATGTGGAATGATCATTGTTTCTCTCAGAGCTTGGCATAACTCTTTGTTCAGAAGGTTTGTGGTACATAATTGATTACTCTTCTTTTGTCAAAAGTTTGAGCATGATTGTGAACCATGGAATGGTGATGGGAAGATTGTTTATTTTTGTAACTGAAAATTGTGCATAACATAAATGAGTCTAAACTCATCCCCCCCTAGGGAGTCAGACCCGAGTTGCAAAGGGCTTTGTTAAGTCTGGTCTGAGGCTTGACCAGAACCCCTTGGGCTTTTAAGGGGGTGCATGGACCGAAGTAAGGGGGGTGTATATACTGGGATCCTAAATTAGTTGAAGAAAAGTATGGCTGTGCAATTAATCTTAGCACAAAGATCAGGTGTTGACAATGAAACCTTAGCCCTATAGCAATCATGGTCAACTTGTGGGATTTGAGGAGAATGGGTAAATTTCTTATGTGATTTACCGGGGCATAAACCTCAAGGTTGATATGTTCTTCAACAAGATTCTAATATCATGCTTTCCACCAATTTCAAAATCCTGAGTTGTAGGTGTATGTAAGATCTGTGATCAAAGGATTGACACAACCACTGTTCTACAGGTAGAGAGTGGCATGAGAGAGTATTGAGGTACACAGTGCGCAAGGATCACAAGCTAAGAGTGACAAGGGAATCCACATCGTTTGCCATCAGCAATGCTTGGTCTAACTGACTGCTCACGTGTCAGAAGTTTTATTTTCACTGTGCAGTACCAATACATAAGCCCACTAGTCTAACGTCCACACAAAGAATTGAGAAGGATGTACATTTGTGAATGAGTCCGATGGATGCTAACTGAGTTTTGCTGGCCTAGCTCTGAGAAAGGGAGTCAAGTGATCACATCAAGGATTAAACTCGGAATTTCCGAAAATTCCAAGCCATATGAAACTCAACACGTGAGATCAATTCCACATTGGAAGTTTTCATTTGGTGGACAGATGGAAATCATCACCAAAGTAGATTCTCTCAATAAGATAAATAGAGATAACTACAAATCACGAACACTGTCATAATCTTTACCATCTCTATTGTTACACATCCCAAATCAACCACTTGTTGACATCTGAAACGCTCAAGCACAAAAAGCAAGCCACCATAGCGTTTGATAAATGACGTGTACGGCAGAGAAGGTCCATGATTACCCATCCAACAACGACACAAAATTGGAAGACAAATTAGAAACTAGAAAACAAGATAAAGAGTGGTACTATCTAATGATGCAAAACTAAAGAAGCGGGAAATGATCTTTACAATTCAAGCTTGACTGATCAAGTACTATCCGATTTTGTGCTGATGATATTGCTAGCAGCCGAAGTCATATCACCTAAACTTCCTTCTACTTCATCCCAAGCCCATCCTTCATAAAGGTACAAGATTCCAAAGACAAGGAAAAGTATCGCACCTCCTAGGGTGACTATTGGAGAGAGAAAGGAAATCGAGGAATGTCAGTATTTGAAAATCTGTTGATACCCATCAGGTTACTTACCATGTTTTACTGATATTTTGGTGGCCAACCATCGACCACCCATGACAGCCAAAAATGTACAAAAAGCGTGCCCCAGTACAGTACCAATACATACCAGATATACGCTCTGTTATAATCGCCGATCCATGAGAAAGGGTGAAAAATGAATGGAGAAAAAAGTTCAGATAATCAGACTCCGTCATGCGAAATGGTTGAATGAAGAAGTCAAAGATACAGTTTGGGATATGAACTACGAACATGAGCGGCTCCAAGCGCGATAGTTGAAATTTGGCTACGATCACCCCACTCGGCTAAGAAGGTCATGATGAATGTTTGAACAAAGACTGGTGAGAGGACTAGATAAACTAAGTTCTTTAGTCCACTCTGAGCTTGACTTTTTGATCTCTTATGACGAGGTCTCCCTGGCGATCCCTTGTTACCACCGGTCAAAAGTCTCGGAGGGGTCGATTTTGGACTTGAGTGTCTACCCTGTTCTAATGAATTGAATTCGGCTGTTGTCACATCCATATCTACTTCCTTTTCCCTAATTTCTTCCTCAACTTCCTTCATCTCTTCTTGAACTTTTCCTGTACCCGATTCCATGACAAGACCTTCGTGTAACATCTTAACACCAAAGACCAGGAAGAGTCCTGAGGCCGCTAGGACGGTGTAGCGTCGGGAGATGAGAGTGGGTAAGATGTGCCCCAGACCTGCTGAGAGTATGGACATCACGAGAAGGGCTGAGAAGGCTCCAAGGAAAATCACCGATCGAGAATGTCGCATGGCTAGCAAAGCAGCCAGCAGGAATGTCTTGTCTCCAATTTCAGATACGACAATCATCACTAGTATTTTAGTTCGCGATATGAGAGTCCGCGAGCAGGTTGTTTAAGATGAAAGCTTCGATCAGATTCATAGTTCGATGTTATAGTGACTTGTATTTTAGTTTATGATTTGAAAAGACTTGCCTATTGCTCGATCCAGACCAGCCAAGCTAGGTAGATAAGAAGCCAGAGTAGGGTTTGAAAAGTCGGCCATCGAATCTGAAGACATTGTTTCTTTCGAAGGTGGATGAGAGGCGCTGCTCCAGTGTGAGATGTTGAGGTTTATTGCCAAAGTCAAAATGATGATTCACGCGGAATGTGTGTGTACAATACCAAACATCAAGACCAGTAAAGTGATATAAGCATATTCCCTTCGGTGTATAGATATCCTTCTACTTGGACTTTCTACCTTCAAGCTACCATGGTTTCTTTGTGAGCTGCATATCGATTTTCTTGGCAAGTGGTTCAAGGAAATCTCTAGACTTTTGCTCCTTTTGAATCGACAGCGTGTCTGGGAACATGCAACGAAGCCCTTTTTTCGACAATCGCTCCGGGCTCTCACTACACTCATCACATATCATCATCTGAGTAAGGTCAAGATTTTGACCTATTCTGACTCAACCTGGGATACACACGAATGTTAACATGCAATATTATTCGTGGAAATTGTGAGCTCTGAAAGGTCATGACTTCTTTGAGAGTTGATTTTGATGCCACCTGGTACATAGGAATTGGCCTAAAATGTGAATCCAAATCACGTGAGAGACTTCTTTCTGCATCACAAAAAAAAACTCCTGCTATGTCACACCCACACATTTTCATTTGAACCCCGTGGACCCATTCAAAACTTCCTGAATGTGGGCCAGATAAGTGAAGGTATGAATTAATTGGAGCCTGGAATGTGATGAGACCGATGTTGGCACGCGCGATCAGATAGTCACATACTCTAGATATGAAACGTTTGAAGGACGGGTTCCACAAATATAAATGAATTTAACTGAGAGGGATTCTGAGTTGGATGTGTTTCAGCTCTGAGATAAATGTCATTCCATTTTCCTCACATCCAGGTTTGTGTACACTTACCAGCAAGTATTCCCGATGCGAGTCCGACATAGGCGTTTGAATATCAGACTTGTCAAGTAGACGAAGAAAATCACTTTGAAGCCATCACATCATTTTGGGGTGAAGCAGATGACCGCGAAAGGTAATCTGAAAAGATGCGGAAATAAGCGATTACAACATTGCATTCTCTGCATGCGTATAAATAATAAAGTCGCGTAGACCTGAGGATACCAAAAGACTCGTCAGTCAGCTGATAAGGCTGAGGGGGTCCGAGAGAGAGAGAAACACAGTCTAAAACGTTGACAGCGGCTAGAAACTTAGTATTACACAGGAGGACAAAGGATACACGTGATAACAGTTCCATGTCCGGCTCAGATAAGGAGAACTC
Source organism: Melampsora abietis-canadensis (assembly GCA_002157025.1). Lineage (NCBI taxonomy): Eukaryota > Fungi > Basidiomycota > Pucciniomycetes > Pucciniales > Melampsoraceae > Melampsora > Melampsora abietis-canadensis. Next base: position 7,405 of record KZ122097.1, on the reverse strand, counting down.
AAGGAAGACACGCTGCTCCGGAAATGTAGTAGTACAATGAAGGAGAGTTTTAGAGACAGATGCGGTGCGAATGAGGAAGTTACCTATAACTCCAACTCTAAAGATGATGCATACATGTGAACGCATGATTATAAGATAGAAAGCACATCGATATAAACTTTGGAAGGCTTGGTCAAAACAGGATTAGGTCATTCACAGCCAAGCTGTTGAAATGCAGGTCGAAGCGTGTTATTGAGCAAAACGCCCAACTTATTGATAGTTGCATCATCTGTGTATCTCGAGTACTGGGGGTTGCGTATCTAAAATACGAATCCGTGTCAGCATCTAATCTTATCTTCAAGATACGATGTTCAACCGTATTTAAACCGACGACTTAACTTGTTGGAGTAGGTAACAGGCAGCTCCAACTTGCTCTATGTTTCGAATGTCGACTAAGTCTGAATTCCAACTGCCGAGGGTTCCATTGTTTCTTCCAAACTCAACCTATCGTTGAAAAAAGAAGGTGGAAAGTAAACAAAGTGATGTGCTTCACTGGATTAAGAAAATAATTTAGTAGAACTTACGGGATCTAATTAACGGTGACCAGATATATGTGGAGTTAAACAAAATTTTATGCGTCAGAGTAGGTACAAATCAAAGTACAGTTCAGGAACTGTTCAATGAGAAATTACTGACACGCCAAATAGGTTTTTTTCAAGGTGGCCGCCTGCTCGGCTAACTGATTAAATCATGATGACGGTTGAGGTGAGATTTTTCATCTTTGAATATCCACAGAGAAGAACAAAACATGCTAACACTGAGGGGAACTGTACGACGATACCAAAACCCATCCGGACCAGGTGGCAATTTATTATCTCCACGTGAGAAGGTTCCATCCGGATTTTCCATGATACCAAAGAAGGTCTGGATAGATTTGATGTCAGGAGGTAATAGCTTTCCGTCGACGTCGGCCGAAGTCATTGTGTCTCCAACAAACGCCTGGGCTATATAGAGTGGAAACCTAGCTCGCAAAGAAATGCTCAGGTAATCTCGATATGAAAGGCTGCAAGTTTGTTCATACTTACTGTTCACCCACAGCCTAAAAGCAGCCATGTCAGCATTGGTTCAATCTTCTTCGCAACTCTTCTGAGCGTGACTTACCCATTGACATTGGGGATTTTTTTCACGGCATTCTTTATACTGATTGTATTATAGTGAATATTTTCAGCTTTCAATCGTCAATCAAGGGAGAGTTGTGAGTGACAAAGCTTCTGGGGGCTTACCTGCTCAAATCGGGCAGCTCCATCAAAATCAATACTTGTCAATCCGCCAAATTTATCGACTAAAATCATCAAGGTATTATGAGAATGACTGGGATAAACAAAGGATTGAAATCAGTTCCTACCAGCAAGTTGTCTATATTTCTCCCAATGAGCGCTTTCAAAATGATCAGTATTCCCGTTTGCGAAATACCCATCCACGCGGGAAAGAGATCCGTCAACTTCAAACTTGTTGTGAGAAGCTTTTGAAAAGAAACCGGGAGCCGTGCCAAAAAGTGCTGAGTTAGGGCCATCAGTCCTGGAGTCTGTTTGGCCAATGGAAGTTTTGAGTCTATGACAGAGACGAAAAGTGAGTTGATCTAAGAAAAAATCACTTTGCTGATATATCAAAGGCCTTACGACGTGAGATCAAAAGACGCTTTCACACCAAGTGCCACGATCACCGCTGAAATATCTGCCCCAAACCCTAACATCTCTTGCATCCCGTACATCAATTCACGCACAGTTGTGATCCCGTTTCTAGAGATCTACATACAAAGATTTATGGAAGCCGGGCTTTATCAATGTACTGATACTCAAAAAGACAAGGTAAATCACCAACATAACCGTAATTTGCCATGATGTTGAGGCCTGGGCAACCACCTATCAGACAATGAATTTGTAAAAATTGATATCAACACGACCTCATCGTCTAAACATAAGTTCCGAGGATCTACCTCTTATATCAGTTGGTCCGGGAGACTATAGTAAGAATTCCGTAGCCGGAAGAGTCGCATGTGAGAAGTATGTATTTTTACTTGCGAAATGATGCAACTGACCATGAAAGGGTGGTCATTGTCTGGGATTCGTTTTCTACCGGAGGCGACGGTGGGCCCCAAATCCAGTACAGCTACAATTACTTAGCGTTAGTGGGCTGTGTGCTTTGAGTGCAATGAACAACAAAGAAACGTAGGGCTAACTAGGTATCAAATCACTCAAAGCTTCGGTCGCTCGGGCCCTGAGGTGTTTTTCAGTCACCTGGAGATTCAGCGGACATGGTCGATTGTTTCGAACTTCAATCTGTCATGAACAGTTGGTGAGAGTCCCAATATTAGTTCTGAGTCCGCTTGTACGGGTATGGTCACAAGAAGGCCTACAAGTGAAGGAAAAGCGAAACTATGCCCAAGCAAAGACAAAAATACTATTGACAGCGATAAAATCATATTGGATGGGATTTGGGAAGCTATAAACGTGATGAGAGTGGGACTCGGGGTGAGGGAGTGGTCAGAAAGCTTGACTTTATACGGTGTGCGACTTACAGTGAAGTCAAATCTCTCGATCAGTTCATCAAGGAATTCCGCGCTCCGCTTCGCTCTGCTATAAATGCGATTTTTTAGGGCGGAGCGATCAGGCGCTATGATTGAGCGCAAGATCGCTCCGCTAATTTTTGGGGGGTCGCTATGATTTTTTAAAGCGGGGCGGCTTACCACTCCGCTATGCTCAAATTTTGACAGCTATAGCGCGCAAAAAAGAGGGTAGGTAATGGAACAAACATGGCTCACATGCAACTCAACTTGGCCTTCATCCCAAAGAGAATTGAGTAGAGCGACCTTCAGGCCCCACCTCAAACTCTACTACTGAAGGAGATCAAAGAGCTTTTGACTGGTTATGAGTACGTGCGAGGGACATATTAATTAGTTTTACTTCAACCCGAAAGAAACAAAGATGACGTGAATCACATCAAGAAGGACATAATAAGCTTACAAGGTTTCCTTCATTTAAAATCTTTGATGATTTGTCTGTACATTACATCTTTTGGTTGCTCACATTGCCCGCATTGGCTTTTGCAATTCTCCAAAGACAAAGCCCCATGATTGTCATTCAAAAAGATAATCAAGACTTTTGATTGATCAATAGATTGATCAATCTGATTCACGAGTCATATGATGAGTTTTTTTTTGAGTTTTTTTTATTTCAGTTGCATACAGAGATGATACAGGCAGGGGGGTGTCCTCGCATCCGCATCCTTAAACAAATCAGGATGAGGTTCTAACCTATGTAACTAAGTCCCTCTCGGCCAAACAAGTAGTCGAGAGAGGGACTTATCCCCTATCCACGAAATTTGGCGTGTGAGGGAGGCAGTTCTTGTCGACAAAATGTAATTTTTGCTATAAAACATTTTTCTACAAATAAATATTCTCTGGGACCCAGAAATCCCCAATGCGCTGGTCTCTTCTACACATGCTGGTGCCTTCAACAGCTCCAGATTCTCTTGGGAAAGTGATCAAAAAGAGTCTCAAAAAAAGGTCTTTCTGTAACTTCTCAAAATACCTGCTGTGAGCCACTGACAGGTTAGACAGCTTGGTTAAAAAGTGGTGAATTTTTGAAAAGTTTGGAGCCCCAGGGATTTTCAAAATGATGGATGAATGGAAATTGAGCTATATGAGCATGTGTACATCAAGCGGCTGAACTCATCTTGTCTTGGTCCCGGAGGATATTTATTTGTCTTGACTACTTGCTTGGCCAAGAGGGACTTAGTTAGATTAGGATAAGATTATTGACCGCGGATATGAAAAAAAAGAAAAAGCAAAGCAGGCCTGGTCTAGATGAGCCCTGGTATTTTGGGCTCAGAGACCTGCCAAACCAACCCCTCAAGCAAAAATCTGAAGCTCAGCCAGGCTTCTGCGCCAACCCTGCCCTGGCAAGGATTTATACCGGGACCCCCAGCCCGGCTGCCAACACCATAAAATCCAGGTCCCACCAAAATGCCAGTTTTCCGCCAAGTCTCCACAAGTTCCCAATGGGCCTGAGCCTTTCCTGGAATGAAAAAATCTGCTACTCAGATATGGATTTGATCATTACCACCTTCATGAGTATACATGAGGTATACACTCACAAGGAAACACAGCCCCCATCTACTGAGCTCTGGGAGGCCAGAGACTACCACAACTTCAGGAAGTCTTCAGAGTAGCTCCAGAGTAACTTCAGATTAACTTCAGAGAAACTTCAAAAGAGCATAAGATTGTGTGACTCAACTCAGATTTGTGAGTCAAACCTGCCACCTGAGGCGGTTAAGTTAAGTCACTTGCTCTCAACGCTGTGCGTGAGTAGACAACAGCAGATCCTTGTTTTCTTCTGCTCATATGGTATCTAGTCTTGGGGTGCTTGACTCTATATAGCCAGTGGCCATACTTTACAGTGTATCACTCTTGCAAATTAAACACCCAACAGGCTGGTCCTGTTCAAGAGACAATTGTCAAGGAACAGCATTCAAGATTCAAATAAACAATCCAACAAAACATAATCCTGAACGGTTGACTTCCTCCTGAGCAATGTGATTGACCGGACCCAGGTGATTCTTAGTGTCAGATGGTGTAATTCAAAAGACCATCACGGGATACTCAAGTAGTTGCCTGCAACCATCTGTATACACAGCTCCCAGCTACTAGGCCTTTCTGGTGTAGAACTCTTTCAGTTCAAGGTGAAACCTGAGCTAGAAGGAAAAAAATGATATTCCAAAAGACAAACCCAAAAAAAGGGAAATAAATCCTGAATGGTGAGTGAAATATTTCAAACTAAAGAGATGCCCTTCTTTAAAAGGGACTTCTGATAAAAATAAAATTAAATTCAAGACCTTCAAGTCTTTGGATTAATAAGGACCAGGCAAACAGAGGACACTAAAATCAATAATAAGACTATTTAGGCGCACTCAGGCACCAAAACCAATGAGCAAATGAGCACCAAACTCAACTAGAAACTATTTAAAAGATAATAAGGATCTAAATTATCAAATCTCAACTCTACAATGGTTTTTACCTAGATACTAATAAAAAAGATACAATGCTTATTCTATTATTCTGAAATCTTTTTGCTGACCAAAACCCCCTCAAAAGGTAATGAAAGGAAGACTTCTATGTATAACAAATTAAAAGTACCTAACAAAGAAGAGTGGGACAAAAAACAACCCTCAAACTCAAACTTCAACTTCAAACAACTTTTACACAAATATCTAACATATCAACCCCCAATTCAAAATGGATAAAAAGATTAAAAGCACACACATTGATTATTGACAAATTTTCAAGCCCAAAAATCACACTAAAACTGAGCTGTCTACCACAACAACCGGAATTCCGCTAATTAACCCTAAAACCTGAAATAAAAATGAAAGAAGGGACTACGGAGAAAATATCAAGATGCGTAGAAAAGGGAATTCCACACTCTACAACTTTGCTCAGCCAAGCTAATCTATAACTCCAATGGTTGTGCCCTAAAAAAGCAGTTGAAAACAGGTCAAAATCTTCAAAATTGGGATTTACCCAGTTTATCACTTGGTTTTACCACTAATGATGATGAGTAAGATGACTGAATTAATTTTGAATGGTCCCATGCGCCAGTAGAATCTACCCCAACCTTTATCTACCCTGGAAGTGTGCTGTGGTCACCTTGGATTGCATGATTGTGATTGAACATGACATTTTCTCAGATTTCAAAAATAATGTTCAAGCTTTGAATTGACCAATTCCATATGAAGACCTCATTTTTCCAATCTTGGGATACAAACATGAAGTACGGGTTTGTTCCCAGATTCCCAAATTTTAATTTTTGGCTGTAGTTTTGAAACTGGCAATCTGGGTGACTTTCCAAACTACAGCCAAAGAGTCCAAACTGGGAATCCAGGAAAAAATCTAGATTTCATGTTTGTATCCCATAAATGGTGTGGTTTTTGAATCGTTTGAATATACCTTTATCATTTCAGACCCTACTTTCCTTTTCAGTTTACAACCCCCAGTTTACCACTACCCTGATTTCTCAATATCTTCAATTTTCAAAATTTAGCCTTATTTAAACCCATAACCAAAAAACCATAGGAGTTTCTACATAACTCCTTTAATCCATAATATTTTTAGAGCACCCGCAATTGTTGGCTTTAAAACTGGTTTTATTTAAGCCAATTTACAGAATCTTTAGGCAGGGTTAAAATTTGAACCCCAAATCTCACAGTCGTTTTCTTTAACTTGGAGTTTTAATTTCTAAACCCCAAATTAAAGACTGGGTCTACAATTGCTGGCTTTAATTTGGCTCTAGTTTGTACGTAGTCAGTCTTCATGATGCACTCCTAACATAAATGTGTTGGGTTGAAAACTCTGAGGTATCTTTGGACACAAAACCTTGGAGAGCATCTTTCCAAGGTTTCTCTCCAAGTTTTTTTTGCACAAAAAATAACTCAGATCAAAACCTTGGAAAGATTCTCTCTGAGGTTTTGTGTCCGACATTGCCTCGGATTTTTTGATCCAAGGTAAATATGTTGGCGGTGATGTATCCTCTCTTTTACTTTGAATTGTTCCTAT
>KZ122095.1:0-11968 GCA_002157025.1 Melampsora abietis-canadensis | reverse complement strand
TCTTCACCACATCCTCAAACATCCTCTCATTTTGATTCCTGCATGTCTTTTGAAATGAGAAATGCAAGTTCTCCCTATGATAGTTCCAAGGAAAAATTGATTCTTATCAATAGACCATTTCATTGCTCAACAATGGTGACCTCATGCTCAAAAAGATAGTACAGGGCTACATGATAATAATGATGTACTGATTCTCCAGGCTACAATTGTATCAACTTCTGAAGGACTTTCAGCCTTTAGCCATGTGATGTAAGCTATCTCAACAATCCAAAAATCTAATAAAACTTCATGAATATGGACAACAGAGAGATCACATGAAAAAAATATGAAATTCTAACTTGAATACAAAAACAAAATACCATCGCCTTGAGGACCTTCAAGCTTGTATTTTCAAAACTGACATCTATCAGCGGAACCAAAATCAACCACATTGCTTACAACATAATATCCAGTGTCTATTATGAGCGGTCTTCAACGCTTCTTAAAAGCGCCCAGTAATACAGTCACAATATTCCATTCGGTCACCGGTTTATAACCGTTGTCAAGAAGCCTGAAGTTGTAGGCATATTGTTTTGAAAAGGGTGTTGCAGTCAAAAGAGTGAATACCACGACCCAAAGCCATCCTCCTCCGAGCTTTCGAGGTATATGAGGGATGATGTATGGTTCTAAGATGATTCCAATCGGTTGCACAAGGAAATATAGGAATGCGGCTGGGAATTCCTTGAAGTATACGTGAGGGAAAGGATGTGGCTTGCGTGCCAAGGCATGTGCAACTGATAAGGATCATTTCGACCATCATACGTGCAGAGTCAGCACATTATCTTAGTGGGTTTCGAGAAAATCAAGTGTCCTCACTGAATTCATGCAGTAAACCGCTAATAAAAAAGCAACCAAAGAGTCCGCAAATCCTCTGAACCTTCAATCCACCACCAAGCTTCTTGGCCATAGCGCTTGCAGGGAAACCACCACACATCAAGAAGTTTCGTCTAAATAATTGATGCCATCCCTTTCCCCAGAACCAACTCAGGGAGGTGGCCGTGTGAGGAGAGTTGAATGCATGTTGAAACCGATTCGGATCGCACAAGCTCAAGATTAATTTAGGTAGTTGTACGAAACCTCCAATCCAATGAACTGCGTGGCAAACCACGCCGTAATAACAGAATTGGACATCCACACCTCCTATCAAGAGAAGGCCGAATGCCAGTGTTGATAAACCCTCGGCCAGTAATGATCGCATAGGAAAGTCTGGCAAGCCGATAGTAGCCAAAACTTGAGTGGGTGATCCTTTGTCTCGAGCCGTCAAGAGAAATGCGATCGAGATGGCTCGCATGCAGTTGGAGATGAATGACCGTAGGATCAATTCAAGCACAGTTGGAACCCCGTGCTGAGGTTTCAATCCCCAGCCATACTGGTATCCTCGGTAGCTTATGATAGTAAGTAATGACCGCAACCATGAAGGTTAGCAAATCTGAACAACCTAGCAGGAAGCAAAGTCTAGGATCTCGAAGAACTCACGAAAAGAATTGTTGCGTGGTCCATGTAGCAATATCAGTCCAACTCTTCACTTCCTCATACGCGCCCGGTGCCATCACTGTAGGCGTTGATGAGGAGTCCGAAGTAGGCTTATTCCAATAATTTCCCGCCCAATATCCATCGGTAATACCCCACTCGAGGGATTTGGTAGCAAGGTGAAAGCCCCAAACAGCCAATGGCAGATTCAACGCTCCACTCTTCGTTAAAGGTAAAAAACAGTAGTCGATAGGTATCGTGATCAGAATGCACACGTTCAAAGGGGTGAGTAATAACCTGAGCCAGCGTAAGGTTGAAGATTTACAAAAATGTGGGTGTAGGAGAGAGCATTGAATCCAGAGTGGAATCAATCGAAATACGATGCCATAAAAAGAGGGTGCTCGACATAATATCACTTCTTCTGGCTGCAAGAAGGTCTTGAGCAAGGAGTCGAGTAACATTTCCCGATTCCGTAGAAGAGTCGGATGAAAGCAAAGGAAGGGTTACTCGGAGGTTTTAAGCTGCTTTGAAAGTGCTAGGACAAGCCAGACTTGGTAGACTAGGAGTTCGTGAGAAAAAAAACCGCCAGAGGTGCGAAACTCGAACGGAAGACGGATTACTTCTAGTTGTCGCAATCCCCCATGAAAGAACACATTTTAAATATGATTTCTCTCTCTCACGTCGCTCAAGGTGTAAAACCTTTCACCGGCTGCGACTGTATGTACAGTCAAATCCGAAAAAACCTTGACCAATTTTGCCTGCAAAACTCGAGCAAATTAGCGGGGAATGCATGACAAGCTTTTCTGGTTTGACTGTAAGTAAGCTGTGATGCAATCCGGAAAGCGGTGGGGTCCTGCAAGGTCGTACGCACATTTCCCCGCAATCGACCAATGTTGACCAAACGAGCTGTGCCACTGCTATTCTCATGAGGTTTTGCGGATCCAATTTGCCTCAAGAGACAAGTCGGAATGTCTGAGGAGATGTGTTAAGTTAGTGTTGATGGATTGCTTGATATCCAATAAATTTCATCTGTTTGTACACCTAACACAGACAAAATCAATTCGACGAGTTACTTGAAAATGACTCTGAGTATGGGTGCAAGAATAAGGAGCAGCTGTAGATTGCTATGCTGATCAAAACATCAAACGAATCTAAGAAACATATATGACAGAACAACCGTTTTTACCAAGAAATCTATAGGGAATTTGGTACACAAGATCTTCAAAGCTATACATTTACTAGTGAAAGGGTGACTTGATCGTACTATTTGTTCAACATTTATGTACATACATACTACACAGCATGATAAATTGATGGGATATGATACAAGATGCAATCACAGTCAGTCGATAAGAGATTTACGTATGTATGCCACTCTCAAAAAGCAAGAATGTATGCTCCTGTGAGACGCACAACGTATTCCGCAGAGTGACAACATTCTTACAGAAAAAAACAATAAGGAGTTTCAAATGAAAAATGTGAGACGGAAGAGTGTTTTAAAGTTTTCAGGGCTCGAGTGAAGCTTAGAAGCTCAGCACTCAGAAGTCTTCCCCAAATGAGTAACACAGAGATCGTAGAATTGATGCTCCAGTTTGTATTTTTTGAGCAAATTCAACTCAGTTGGGGAAAATTCTTTCAAGCCATGCAATCAAAAGACCCATCACTCAGGAATGGATTCAACTTAACAGAGTCCCTCTTAGCGCGAACGCGTGATGAAGGATTCGATAGATGAAATCAGAATCTCTGATTCTTTGTGTAGATCACTCCTCCAAAAGATTTCCCATTCCACAAGCCCTGTCTCAACACAGGGATATCTTAAACCTCCTTTAACTCCGGTTTCAAAAGAAAATATACCTCTGGGTCAGAAGACTTTTTGCTTGTCACCAAGTGCAGCACAATCTCTACTGCTCTATGCACAGGTGAGATATATTTACATAGTTACATTTCATAACCTTTGTCATATGTCCCAATGTGTTTCTCTGTATAACTCTCTCACTACGTTACTGCGTTTATCTATATATACCTGTGGGTTATTGCACCAAGATACATCTATATTCGTATCTTTACATTTATAAGCTTATTATTGACGCTTATGAATACGTGCATTACTCACAATCTTATCATGTTCAAGGTGTATATCTTTATGAATCCTATTGCTTGAAACACGAAGCGTTTTGTTGACTACTTCAGTCAATCCGTTCCAGCTGCAAGTGTTGGAATGTGCGATCATCTTAGCTCAAGTAACCTTGGGATTATCTCTCATAAATGATAATGACAATGGGATGGAAGAGTAAATCCACAAAAAAAACTCTCATCTCAGAGAACTTTCCCTCAGACACTTTTCGAAACAATCCTACTATCCCTTCATGTTCGGAGGAAATAAGATGATGAAATGGAATGGGATTCTCCGGCCCATTCAATGATAGGTAAGTCTTCCTTTGATAACGTGTTTTGTGCGGGATGTCTGATGTGAGAGGATGCCTTCTTCTGTTTAGAAATCATCTTGTGCTATCTATGTAAAAACTTCAATTCTTCAATCAAATGAATAAATAAATGGTACGGTTGAACTGCCAAAGAGAAGTCTTCTCGAAGAAACCTCATTTAGGACGATCACGGTACCGGATCTGAGTGGATTCGGGATCAAAATCTTCGGGTACCGAGTCACTTGGCAGACTTGTTGTTGTTAGTGTGCTTCAGTTCGTCAATTGCTTTGAGTTTAGTTTAGTTTAGCTTACTTTTTGATTTACCTTTTACGATTTCCAAATGGACCCTCATCGTCAACCAATCTCACCTTATCAAAGTAGGAGAAGAACTCCAATCACCACTTTTGCTGCTTCAACTCCCAATTTATCTCATTTTCCATCTATCAATTCAATTCAATCGACTCATTCTAAACCTTCACTCTTAGCTTTGTCTAAATTAAATCCATTAAATCCTATTGGTAATCATCCTCCTACTACAACTAAATCTACCTTGGTCGATGTGGTGGTCGAAGGTATGGGCGGTGGTACCGATCCTGGTGAAGGATGGCAGGTTCCTCCTGGTGAGTTTTTGGTTGATTGTTTGAAACGCTTCACCCAATTTTTGACGCATACACTCACGTTTCGTTTTCTTCCCTCTCATCAAACAACAGAACTCGTCACCTTTTTGCGTTCACTGGGTGATCGACTCGATCCATTCGTACCCACTCAACAATCAGGTTCATCAAACACACCATTCCCACACACCAAATCTCTCACTGCAGCTCTTAATCATGTTCGTATCCTTCAAAACCGTATGAACAGTTCAATTCCCAAGACGTTGATTTTTGATCAATTCATCATCTTCAGGCAACCCTACGTCCCGAGACTGACCACAAGGCTATTCTAGCCCTCTTTACCGAACTAGTGATCACCGAACGAACCTATCTCAGACGAATCACTGCTCTCAATCAGTCATATGGAGTTCCCCTACGTCAATTCTCAAGTTCAAAGCACACCAGAATTATTGACAAATATGAAGCAACGACTATGTTTGGAAAAATCGAATCTTTGGTGAAAGCCAGTACTAATTTACTCGTTGTACTGGAACGATCCCTCGAAATCTTACAAAAAGCTGACCCATCAACTGCTCACGAAAGCTGGTCAGACGAAATAGCATCTGAATTACTTCATATTCAACGTCCTTATCGCGATTATCTGGGTAGTTATGATACAATCAAAGAGACAGAACAGAAGCTCAAAAGAACTGAAGGATTTCGCCAGTTCTGTGAGAGGACAAAGGAAGCCATGTACGATGAAGGAATGGGCCGAGTAGGTCTTCGAGAACTTCTGATGGAACCAGTTCAAAGGGTCACGAGATATATCTTGATATTCGAGCGTATGTCAATCACTTCATCTCAATCTATCCTTCCATCCTTCAAGCACTCAAAAGGAATTCCCAATACCAGTTTAGTGTTGAAAGCTTTCTTACCCCTAGATACCCTCCATTTTTTCAAATTTAAACAGAGATTTTGAAGAAAATGTCATCAGGTGATCCATCCCGATCAGGTCTTTTGGATTCCATCACAACATGTAATCGTCTTGCGATTTGCGAGCTGGATGATCACCTTATCAAGGCAGCTACGATGTGGGGTCTCTCCCGCTCAATCGAACATTTTCCTGCCATCCTTGTCAAACCCGGACGACACTTTATTGATTCCATCGATGTTCTCGATGTCTTCGCCGATGCTACCACTTCTACCGTCCTGCATTGTACTCTCTTCCTCTTCAATGATACGATCGTGATTGCGAAGAAACCAGCTAACAGTCCCAGCGGTCGGATTTTAGCTGGCTTAGATGACTTGGATCGGTTGACAGTAGCTATGAAAAAATCAAAGGCACCCTCATCTTTGAATTCAGTGGTAAGCGGTGGAACTGATTTCCTTGCCAAATCCTTCTCTAATCATCACGGTACCCCCAGCAAGCTCAGGAAGGGTAGCATGCGGTTTAAGGGACTGATCGATGTACATGATGTGATTGCATCAAATGAGATTGGAGGTGGAGGCCCAGGTGGGGAGGTTGCATTTGATCTTTTCCTCACACGCCCACCACAAGATGTTTCAGATCGATGGTCCGATCGTCATTTGCGACACTATCTCGTCTTACCGCCCTCCTCACCTATGCATGAAAAAAGTCATTCACTCTCTTCTCACCCACTTTCATCCAATGTACTTGGTGCATCTCATCATCATAGTCATAGTCTATCCTCCAGAACTCATCATACCTCTCAGATCGCATGTCTCGCTGAACGAGACCGATTTTTGGGAAACTTACGCAAAGCTCAAGCACTGGTCAAGGCAGTCGAAGATAGATCTACAGTCATGCGTACTAAATTCTTATCCGAACCGGAAGGAAAGGGAACAATAGAAAATTATTGGAATCTTTATGACAAGCGCACCTACATGTCAGAGCAACGCAAAGTCAGTCGACCTATAATTCTTTTCATCTATCTTCGTTTTCCTAACTCCATCACTTGTACTCCAATAGCATCGAGTTGTGCTTCAATTGGTCGGCACCGATTCGGTTGATGCCCTGCCATTCAACCCTGAACCCGATCCAGCTCTTCCACCTATGGTCATCATTCGAGCGAGCTTTAACGACCCAGATGATCCAGATTGCGTTGTAAGCTTAAAAACAAAACCGGATTACGATTTTGAGGTACCCGATGCCAATAACGATCAAGAAAGCGTCGTCCTCAAAACAGAGGCATTGAGCAGTCTTGTGATTCGAATCAGTTGAATAACTTTTTCTCTTCTTTCTCTTTCGTAATTCAGCTCTTTCACTCCTAGCTATGAAACTCATTTCATCTTCTCTCTTGGTAGTCGAACTGTACAAAATGGCCGATATCCCCAGTCGTCCCTATTCATCCTCTACCAACCATTCAGCTTCGATCTCATCACCTTCTCGAGGTTTCCGATCCCGAGCAGCAAGTGGTAGCACTGCCACAAGTATCAATAGCAATACCGGGGCACAACGCTTGTTCGGGAATGGAAATGCCACAATCACTCGCGCAAAATCAGTGACCACACGGCCTACGTCCTCCAAAGCACCTGCTGTACCTACAATACCAGATTTACCTAACGCAGCCGTCAAGTCGCCTGGAGGACCGGTTTGGTATCGACATAACAAAGCAGCAATGCACGCGATGCCAGAGGATGGCCAAGAATATGCGATTGTAGCAGAAAAAATGAGGAAGAGTGATTCGAATCCATCATTGTACGAAGAACAACAAGGAGAAGGAGAAGGAACTGACTTTCAAGGAGATCCTCCTAGTCCCTCTCGAAGTACGATTAAAGGAAAACAAAGAAGTCTTGCATTGAGAGAAGAAACAGAAAGGAGGTGTGAAGTATTGGAAGAAGATGATGAACCAGAGGAAGAAGGAAATGAATCGGACGATGGATCGAGTGTTAGTGGACTTAGTTCTTCTTGTGGTGGAAGGGATGATGAAGACGATGAAGATGAAGAGATCGAGACACCTAGGAAGTTACGTGGTCCTAGACAAATCGTATCACGTGTACCATCAAGAAATGTCTCGGCATCGAGTATTGGGAAAAGAACTCGATCGATGGATGATATTTCGTCCCTGAATGTTTATCAAGGTGAAGATGTTGAAGAAGAAGAAGTGACACAGACAATCAAAAGAGTAGCAGGTATTGAGAGGAAGAGAGAAGAAGAACTACCAGGCATTTCACCGATCTTATCACTCCGGAATCATTTGAAGAAAGTTGAAAGAAGTCCTAGTGCTGAGCGTAGGAAAGAAGAAAGGAAATTACTTGTGAGAAGGAGGAGGAATAAAGAGAATGAGAAAATGGAATTAGAAGATCTGAAAGAAGTGTTGTTAGAAGATGTAGATGGGACAGAAGATCTGGTGTGTGAGATTCTTCTACAAGGTCGTTTTAAGCTTTGTACTGATGGTACCCCTTTTCCTGTGAGGGGCATGATATTGCTCAGTTTAGGAACATGAATAGCAAAATTAAAGAGATGAAAGGTTATTTGTCACGATTGAAGAGTCTTAATATGAATCCCGATGAGAGTCACACGAATACAATACCACGCTCACCACGAAAAGCACAAGTTCAGTTAGAGATCTGCCTTTGATAGAGAATGTAAAATGCTTGATAAGATCTCTTCACTAATATTAGGTTTCTTTTGGTCATAGTTAATTGCATTGGTACCCCAACCGATGGCTACTAAAGAAGATTGTATGATTGGAATCAAAAAAGGTTTAGAGGGAATGGAAGATTCATTAAAGATTGGAACCAATCAAATCGAAGAAATAAGAGGATTAATTCAAGAATATCAAGAAATCTTTCAATCAGTTTGTTTTCTACATTCTTCTCTTTTTCCATTCATCCTCAAAAGAATCTTTCTAATCTGTTGAATGTGTGTGTGTGTTTTGCCTTTTTTTACAAATAGTCACAAATCGAATTAATCAAAACTAAAAATGAATTAATTCAATCTGAAACCTCATCAAAACTAATTCAATCATTACATAACTCATTAGAAGTTGAAAATTGTCATTTATATGAAGCTTTTAATGAAGAATTAGATAAGATGTATAATGATGTTCAATTACCTGTAGGTCAAGCGTTTGAAGCGATTGTAGAAGATTTAAAAAAAATGGCAGAAGAAAAAGGTAGATTGGTCACTCAATTAGGGTCAGTCTTTTTCTTTTATGATTTTGCTTGTTTTCGTATGTGTGAGGGTGTAGAATTTTTGAGGTATTGAAAACTATGGGTGTTTTTATTTTATTTTGGTTTTTCTTTCTTTCTTTTGTCAGGTCTACTAAAAGAAGATTAGAAATGGAATCTGCAAGAGCTAATTGTTATGAAGAAATGTTAAAATCAGCTGGATTATTAAACTCTACAAATGGAACTGGAACTTAATCAATCAATCAATCAATCAATCTCTTTGTTTATCATTATTTTCATCTCTTTTCATCTTTTCATTTTCTTTGGGTTGTTTCTTCAAAAGGATTAAGTTTGCAAGAAGAAAAAAGATTCCTTATGTAAGATCTTTTATCTGATGTTTGATGTGTGTGTGCGTGTCTTGAGATTTTGTATTTCTTTGTATTTTTTCAATTGGGTATAAGGATTTGATGTTTTTTGTGGGTTCTTTCAGTCAATGGATAGTTGGTTAGGATCATCTTTACTTATTGGTCTGGTTAATGGGTTTTCATCTTTTTTCTTTTTAGTTTTGGGGTTCAGTTTTTGTTAAGAAGTATTTATGAACTATAGAACAAGATTTGATGAGTCCAGATTATGATTAGCTTGATGAGAAAAATGAAAGCTAAGATGTATCCAGTGATATGATTGGTTGGCCCTAGGCCTTCATGAGTCTAACCTGACTTGCTTACCTAGGCTTCACCATAGAATCATATGGATGAGTGCTGTGAATGCGAGGGAGTAATATGGTGTGGTTTTGGTAAGAGTGAACTTATGGCCCAAAACTGTTCCAATCCACTGTCAAACCACTTAATCCTTCCATTGCCAACCATGACACACACTTTTCACATTGAATTTAGCCTTACAGATGATCAGATCACTTACCTATCATTCCTGAATTATATGGTACACCAATCCTTCACTCAGAATGATATCCCAAATCATGTGATGTCATAAAGGTCAGCTTGTGATTCCAACTGGAGACCCAATCAGACTGAAGTCCCTCTTATTGGGCAGGTATAGAAAGTACATGCCACAACTTGTGGAATTCAGCAAGGACCATCGCAAAATCACCCAACCTAAACAAGATTTTTCAAAAAAGAAGTATAAAAACAATTGATATACATTCATGATCAACAACAACATGGTAACCAGATCCCCTTGAAACATCTCGACTTGCCGAGAAAATCTATACTATTACCATGAACCAACTACCCACATTTGCCAAAAAGTACACCAAACATTCACTATTACAATCATATGATGAACAGCGAAACTCAGACACTATGTACCACCTATGTAACCCAGTTTGAGATGTTGTCAAACTAAATAAGGAGAGTCTAGACAGCTTATCCCAACTGCTACTCCTCCTTCATCACTCTCACTATTCTTGGTACGCAATAAATGACCAGCTTCAGTATTCCACATCATTTCCAGGGCACCTTTCTGATCTGTCTTGAATAGACAAACACCCAAAACACCGAGTTCTGAAATCACTTCCACCGGCTCCCGGTTCACACTCGATCCTGGTCGAATAAGAACGTTACGGATTCCTGTTGGAGTTTGGATGAGTTGCATCAGGATGTAACCATCTCGTTCTTCTATACTCAATTTCTTCAGGAAGTCAGGGATCCGATCGCCATATATGTTGTGACCGCCACCTTCACGTTGAGGTTTGAGAACAAAACGAGTAGCGGTGATGGGATCAGAAGCGAGTTTAACAGCGTGTTCATCTAGCGCATGGATTGGCATCCATGTTGATCGTAATTCGTCTAGCTCTGTTTGGCTCAAGATATTATCGAGCTCGAGTTGACCTTTCAATGAATTTGGGTTGGTAAGTACTTGTTGAATCTTTTTACAGCCAGCAAGTTGGGTAGCAAGGTTCGGACAATTGATGGATCTTGAGGACTCAAGCCTTTCGCGACCATTCCAATCATCTTCACTCAAAAAGTCTTCGGGTCCGTACATACATCGATAGTACACCACAGATACCTCAGTACGTTGACCGTGTTCGAGGTAATAGAGGGTAGAGTTCGATTCATCAAGCTCAGTAGAGGTAAGGATCTCGTGACATGAGAGTCTGACCATACGAATCCTGTCTTTATCTTCGGCAAGAGCGTGAACGAGGAGAGCTTGATCAAATAGGTTCCGTTCATTAGGTTGGGTGATCATCAAGACGGTGAGAGATCCTTTGGGCTGAAAGAGAGAGATGTAGGCCTGATGTGCGGCTGCTAAACCTTTGGCCAATGACGGTAATCCGTGATTTATCGGTTGAGGTAGTTTCATTTGTGAATATGCATTGGTAGTGGTAGTAAGATAGCTAGCTATCACAGTTCAAACATATCAGCAATCGTTGACCGCTTGTCGACTTGAAGACACATCCTCGGAAGTAAGATGAACAAAGCTCAAGTGACGAACCGATGTAAGCCTGAAACTTTAGTTCCCAAACTACCAAAACTAACACTGACCGTATTGAATTCGACTTGCTTGATCACTGGATTCTGATCCTGCTGTTCATCTAGATGAAGTAAATAATCACTTCTAAAGATCCCTAGTGCAAGTTTCGATCCAAGAGCTTTAGAATCAATCTGGTCCCATATAGAGTATAATCGACCAATGAATGGATCTACTTTTGATACTGATCTTCCTATTAACTCGCGTAAAAATTTAGGATTAGAAGCAATTTGTGCATATAACTTATTGTAACTTGTTTGTATCCTACAAAAGAATTGTGATTTTCAAAGATTTGATTAGAATATTGCGATTGAAAAATGTGATCTTGATGAGATCTTTCATACCTGAGTGCTTTTTCAAATTCATTTCGAGGGAAAGGACTAGGAAAGAGGGCAAATGGAGCATGGGTGGCTCCGTCTGGTGCTGGTATGACCGGTTTGAGGATAAGGGAATTGGCTAGAGCGTAGGTTATGGCCAGATCTTGAAGTCTTTCGATTTGATCGGATGTCTGGGATGGAGGCCATGAGGTGAGTTGAGAAAGTGACATGATGCTGAATATCGAATGGGAGAGTCAAACTATGCTGAGCTGAACCGAGTTAAAGATTCGATTGAGTGGCGTCATATCGATCAATCAAGCCTTTCACAGATTAACACCAAAACCAACAAACCTGTCACTACCGAAGCTTGCTGGCTATTCCAGGTTACACATACCATAACAGGCGATGAACATTTGAAACAATGCTCCTTCACTTGGACTTTTTTGAGTATAGGCAGGTATAGGCATACAAAATGACCTCGATCGAAGGTTTTCCGTACATTTGA
>KZ122093.1:1226-18838 GCA_002157025.1 Melampsora abietis-canadensis | reverse complement strand
TAACTCAAGCAGCAATTGTACATAATCATCATGTAACTTGTTTGACCGCTCTGAATATTCAAAATATAAATTTTACATTTTCATTACATTTCTTGGTAATATATTGCCGGGAAACTTCGAAGTACATGGTGAAGGTAGTTGGTATAGCTTGGCTACATCCATCAAACATAAGCCCAATTAACATATTCAGTTAATCTTTTATACAATAAGAACACATACAATACATTCATTACATAAATCAGACACATGAAATACATACGTTAAACAGCATCAAATCTATCACAAACATGGCTTACAAGAGATACAATACATCCCTTGGTGGTAAAAGCTGTTCCCTAGGTGGTGCACCCAAGAAAGTTCAGGTTAAAAAAGTTCAGGTTTACCTCAGCTCTGGTAGCAGGTGATATTGGAGCAAACTGCTACAGCTTTCAAAAAACACAACTGGGATCAAGAACTTAATTAATGTGAACTGAAACACATATGAAGGTAGCACTTGGTATTGATAGTGGGTATCCACTATGCAAAAGTAAAAGAGTACACCAGCTGTAGCACAACTCCCATCAGACTAAAGTACTGCTACTCTCAGTCATTTGATCATCTTTCAAACTAGTACTACATTTTCTGTTCATCTGATTCCCCCTTACTACTGTAGATACTAACTGTTTGTACAAGTGAAACATATGATGTATACAAGACCTAAAGACATGCAACAAGAATCAATAGTACATACAAAAATTGCATACACAGCCGAACAAATGTACACCAAGAGTGAAAAATACATATATCAGAACATACATCCAATATATCAAATACATTCAAATCATTACAGTAAGAGCTGTACAACTACACTCATGTCCCAAGTACAGGGTATACACCGCATGAACTCCACCCCTCATTGTTGCTTATAATCAAATGTGAATGGTATTGTGAGCTTGACTGAGGCCCTTGTGTGGACACGCCTGTGCGCTCAGTTAAGCTTAATGGTATTGATTGTAAAACTGACAAATTTGGTACTGATGGTACTAATCTCCTTGTAATAGTACCAGTAGTACTAATAACAAAACAAATGTAATATTGAGATGGTATAGCTGACCCAGACTAGTCTCAATCACAGGCAGTGGGCTGGAACCAAGGCCAAGATGTGCCCCCAAGATCTTGGTCATCATTCATGTATCTGATGAAGCTATAAATAAGTGGAATAAACCTGACAAAAAGAAAATTCAAACCATTGAATCACATATATGAAAATCAAGTGACAATAGCAAACCAAAAAAACTGGTGATTTGTTATTCCACGTCCATTGATTTTTACTTTCCCAAGTGACATTCTGACTCGTGGTCCTGTTGAGACAAGACCGTGTTTATTTGTTCAAACATGTCCTCCACAACTTCTAAAGCCCGCCTTTCAGATTCATGACCTTCCTTCATTGGGTCTGGCCAATTCAGGGTTTATGTCAATTTTATATTCCTCAAAAATCTGACTTAGCACCCAGACGACTCACCCAGGTATTCAATTATCATATTACGGCGCATTGTCTTTAGAATAGTCATTATAGATTTATACCCGCACCTGCAAGTAGGTTCTACATCCAAATCATCTGCAAGAGAACCAAAGTATTGTAAGCCTTCATGTTCAATGTCAATGACTCAAATAACAAATCAGAGAAGAAACCTTCGAGTTTACCATTGTGTCCCTTTTTGTTCAAGGCAAAAGGTTCAGGTTTTCCATCACAGTTTTCAATCTCTTCATGATTGGATGCAACATTAAGAACAACAGCTAGAGATGGAAAAGCTTTTCCTGGAACCATGGTATATGTTGCATTGGGTGATTGAATTTGTGGGAGGTTTTTTGGGCTTGTGACTGTTTCAAGTGGTCCAGCAGGTTTATCATTGTGCTTTTGCTTGCCTGCATATCCTTGAAGGTTGAGTTGCAAGAAGAAACATAGGATCAATAAGCTGGACTGAAGTGTAGAGAATGTACAGTTTTTTCTACCAAACCATCTTCTTGCCAGTGAAATGATTTGTGCTTTCTTCAGCTTTGAGGTGATCATGATTCAATTAAGAGACAGGTGATAGAGTGTGAAAAGTTGTGTGGGGCCACAAGGTTCAAAAAAACAAGAATTGAAGCAATCTTTTGCTGAACCCAAAGGTAACTTAAGTGAAAATTGCCTTCGGTCGATAGGTTTGGCCTCTGGTACACTTCAGATTGGAGGGCTTCAACAAGAACTAGGAAGATGGTTCCATGCAGCACGTAACCCTTTCCCTCAAAACTTTATTGTCATCATGTACCCCTCAAAATGCATTGTTGTCATCAACAATACTCAATTACCCCAAATTATGTATGCCTAAAACCGTTATTGTCATCAACAACACTCAATAGTCTCAAATTATGAACATAAAGCCACCCACAGTTGGGTACCCACTTGCCAACTCAAGCGAAATAAGATTGATGTAAATTCTTGATTGATCAAAAATAATAAATTAAAACAATCCCAAGGTCAGACATCTCTCCTTTTAATCTTTACCACTGATGTTCAGATGTGTGGACACACAAAACTGAGAAGCAGCTGCTACGTATGTTCTCAATCTCAGCAATTGCAGATCAAATACAGATTTTGCCCAATCATTATTTCAACTTGCATAGAATCTGATTCCTATCAATCCAACTATCCAAAATCAATTAATCCAGCCATCATTTCATTAGTGGTGGTTAAACATATAATTGAGGATCGACAATAAGAATTACCCGGAAGCTCATCTCAAGCCTCTATGTCTTGAACATTGACTTGATTCCAACCACCCAATTAATCTTGTTTTCTGTTGATGGACCACACCCGTTAGCTCAATATGAAAATCACAGATTTCAACTTCATATTCTCAATAGTTCATGTCTCAAATCACGGCTCAGTTGTCAATTTGTGTTCTGTTTTCATACCAACTTTTTTGTTCCAGAAATACATGATATATCCACTTCATGAGAATATGATAAATTAAGGAATTCCTAGATTGATTGAGTGGCTGTTATTGCTGTCTTTCTGATTACTTCCCAAAGATAAAATCACCACAAATCATGTGGATTCTGTAAGACATACTTTAGGAATATTAAAACCATTTGACAGTATTCTGCTATGGTTTTAGTTATTCAAGTCATGGGTTATCTTGACCATGTGGGAAATATTTATCTTGGCATTACTTATGGGGACACCAAATCCAGCAACATAACTGTTACAAGTTGCTATATGAGAATATCTACACTATTGAAACTTGTATTTCTTTCCAACATTAAAGCTCGAGATTTCTTTTGATAATATTGTTCTTTTTTGATTTCTAGCTTTGGCTTCAGAATCTCCAGCTGCTATTTGAAACTTCATCCTGAATTCACTGTTCACATCCCCAATGCAAAGTGTTTTGACCTTTTGATAATCCCAATCTAGATTTTTCAGCTAGACCTCTGCAGGTGTCCCTGAACTCTACAGGATGGTAGAATTTTGCAGACAATTTTTGTGGACTATGAAGTCTGCAATCGTGAGTGTCTTCAAAAGTTGAATCTTGAAGGGGCAAAGTTGAATTTTACAGGCAATCACAAAATTAAATAGTCCGTTAAAATATGACCTGTAAACTAAAGACCTGAAAATTGTTTACCTGTACATACAGAATTGAAATTTACAGACAACATTTACCGTACATTATACACTGCAAAGATTTATCACCGCCAAAGTAACACCACAAACGTGATTATTAACTTTTGCAGACATCTCCTCACAGACTTTTCAAAGACTGTAAATCAGTCACCGCAAAGTTATAAAAACCTTCAACCAAATATTGAATTTTGCAAAACATATCATAGCTTCGGTTGACCACCAAAGGTGGTCAAGTAAGCTCTTGAGATTGACAAAACAACAACAATTCGAAGTCCATCAAAGGTGGAATCCCTTGATCTTTGTTGTTTCCACCAACTAGCTGTTCAAGCAACAAACAACATATTGCTTGTGGATTCAAAGCACGATGAAAGCAGAAAGCTCATCATTAAACGTGCATGAGAAACAACAAGGCGTATCATTAAACGCTCATTTAAACAGGAAAGTGTATCATTAAACGCTCATAACCTTCCCCGAAGGGGTTTCCACGATCATAATGAACAGTTATATCAGTGTTGTGTCATTTGCCAACTTGGGTGTAAGAGTCGACTCTCCTCATTCATTGTTTCCACTTTTTTCAATCTATCGAATCATCATTCCAATCCTCTCAATTCAACTCCCTACCAGTTTACTCTATTAAACCAAATCAATCTCATCATCAGCCATTGATATGAGCAGTGGCTCCTCTTCCGACGAATCTGAAGGCAACTCAAATTCTCTGCACTCATCTGAAGACAAAGACAAAAGTGCAGACAAACACAAACACGCTAACATCTGGGGCCCGCGCGCCAGTCCTATTGATTTCCACCTAGCTGAAGCCAAGGTGAACAAGTGGACTGAAGACCAAATGAACTATTGGAATTCACCTTCTGATCATGTAGCTTTGGACTCATTGGAAACTCTATCAGCAAAGAACTATATGTCTTCTACTCAGGACAAACGCGGCACTGGTTTGCCAAAGAGTGATTGTGTTTCCACTCAGGACGATGGCAAAATGGTTGTTTTGAAGGCGAAGAATATCAATTCGGATTCAACTTCAGAATTGACCAAGATGCCCTACTCGATAACCTACACTAACTTCAATAAAAATGGGCACCCGGCTTACAGAATCATGGGATCTATGTACAAACAAGTTGGAAGGGAGTTTTGAACTGAATGCAAAATTAGTCAAAGACCACCTCAAGATATTGTCAACCACCTACTGTATCGTGGACTCAAAAATTCAAATCTTTCAGTAGAGCGGTCACCTCAAAAAATCATTACTATCAATATAGTCTTCAAAAATGACAAAGTTGTTGACACGCCTTTCATATCTAGGTATGACGCTTGACTCCTGCTTTCTACAACACCTCCCACTGGCTTTGAAGAACCGACCATTGTTACTCCAACACCTGTTAGTCCTACCGGATACTCCGATTTACCTTTGGATCACGAAGAGATGTGTTATGTTGATGAATCAGAATGACAAGAATTTGCTCAAAGGTAAGTCTACTGCAGAAAACTGAGGAGAAAGAGAGACGAACAGCAGCATAAGCGGATCAGATTAAGAGAAGCAGAAGACAAGCAACGTGAAGATCAAATGGTGAGTGATTAAGTCAACTTCACTTAAGGCTTAAAGCACTCACGCGTCTTCATTGTGCGAAGTCCAATGATGTTATAGTCAGCCAAGAGGCCATAGATGGCACCTCAAGGCAAAGGTCAAAGCGTAAGAGATGAAAAGGATGTTTGCTTTTGACCTTTTAAATGGCATTATTTCTTACTTCTCTACACTTTAATTTTGTGTTTGCTATCATCATTTATACATTCTTAAAGCCAAATCTTGTATACATTCTTGCAACTTTGGTACATTCTTTTTGGTTTGTCTACATTTATTGGAACCACTAACATCAAAGTCGTTATAGCTTGGGAAAGGCCGTTGGAGGTTTTTTTTTGTCTGCAATTTTTTATTTTTTAATTGCAAAATTATAAAAACTGCAAAAGAAAATGCATTTTTGCGGTCAAAGATTTTTGCAGGTTACAAAGTCTGTAAGAGAATGTCTGCAAAAGTGACTATTGAAAAGCAGTTGTAGGTTTTTACAGACTTGAAATCTTGCGGAACATTGTGTATGTAAGAGAAAGACCACAAAATTCAATAAAATCAAGTGCTCGGACATAATATTACGGTCAATATTTTGCGTCTCTTTTATTTGTGTCCTTCTGAAATTTTGAATAGCCAGCAAAAGTCATCTTTTGTCCTGAAAAAATGGAAATTTGCAGACATCATTGACCGCAAAAAGTTGACCGCAAAAATCTCACATTCCGGACTCTACTCAGTGTCTTAATGTACTCACATACCTGTGGGGCTTGTTAATGCAGTAGTTTATCATCCATGACAATGGGGTCACAAACATCAAGCAATACACGAGGTTTTATTACTTCTCTCATAAAAATATATTAACCAATTTGGAAACTTGAGATTTGTTTTTGAACCTTCAGAAGCAAGGAGAGTGTTGTGACCAGCGCCAATCAGAATGGTGGAACAGGCTTCAGATCATTTACAGGATTGATTTAATTTAATACCCAGCTTTTCCAAATTGAACCTCCTTCTATTGATCTCTGGTTACTGGAAATATGGTGGATTGAGAGCAATATAGAATTCCAGAGCTTGAATCCAATCTGTGGTGTTTGATTTCAAGGAAATCTGTGTTTTGGTATGTGATCACCCTTGTATGAGTTACAAAATCAGTGACAGAAATACCAAATCATACTATGAACCACTCACATCTTGAGAGAAGTAGACATATTTAGCAGGATGTTTAAGCTTGACCCCCTATGACTTGCTCCAACCCTTCTAGTAGACCGTCATTCAACTTTAATGAGGAAATCTCATCAGCATCCAATCTTGAAAGCAAGACACTGTTGATACAATCTCTTGGTAGCCCAGGTGGAATATCCGAGGATGAGACCTTGGTGATGTCATTGGGTGATGAGGCTGGCAATCGGTTTGCTGCCTTTCTGCCAGGTGGCTTTGGGTATGTTTGATTTCTGAGCTCTGTGTATCGTTTGTCAATGTGTTCACAAAGTAAAGTAGCACCTAGAGAACGCCAATGACAGGGAGTACGAATGCGACTAGAAGCTGATGTCTCCAAGTCGGTTTCATCCTCAGAGCACAGCCGATCATCACTATAAAGAAGTGCATATTTCCCAAGATTATTGTCCTTGTGGCATGTTTGCATTCTACGTGCTGCTAGCTGTTTCAGGGGAGAAATTTCATCACCAAAAAACCCCCAGGTTTTATCTCAAAGAAGGTTTGAACATACATCTTTACATCTTTTCTTTCGGCGATCCTGTTGTCTAGCCAGAGAAATCAAATCTGGAGTGTTTCGAGCCCTGTCATAAATTTGTATTTGATACTGTAGGTGGATATCAAATAACTTGAAGGTTCTTGAGCTACTCAGAGTAACCTCGTTATCAATGAGCTCTGGAAATACATGCTGTTGTACCCCACAGAGGAAGGTATCAACACAATACGCTCTGACCCTTCTGTTCCATCGCAGATCATTTGAAGATCTTCCAGCACTGAAAGCCAGATGACCAAGTCCGTATTGTCGTGCTCTTGTCCTGCAGTAAGTAGAAAAGTCTTTTTGCAGTATATCTTCATCAGCTTTTGGCCATATCTTATTGACCGCATCTACAGAAATGATGTTTGGATCATGAGGAGTCAAAAACTCTTTAATCCCCGAATCAATCCCATGAAGGACCTGTAATGAGTCAACTTCGTCTGCTGATGGGCGTGGAATAGGGTTGTCCTTTGACTTGATGACTCCAGCTAGTGTTTGGATGTGACAATGAAGAGCTCTCTCCTGATACAAAAAGGAGCTGAACCATTGAACAATTCTGTGAAATATAATACCTATGTTTTTTGAGTTGACTTACCACACTTTCATCATGAACCTTTTGTGGAGGTGTCATGAGAGACCTCTCTGCTCGCTTGGAAGACTTTTTAGCAATTGACTTTCGAGGTGTGACTCTAATAGATTGCTGCCTGGTGAAAGACTCGGGGTTCCTTGTCTGGTTTGGCATTGATTGTATTGAGGGATCCCGATGATGAGTCGATGTTGCCCTGGCAATATTGAGTGGTCCATTGATATCATATCCACTATCATTCTAGTGAGATACATTGAATAAGCTTCAGATAGCCAACTTCCACGAGATGCCGTAGCAGGTGTAGATCAAAAATCACTTACATCTTCACCCCTAGATACACCTTTGCCTTTTGAAATGGAGCTAAGTTTGTCCAAAAGCATAGATACTCGTTGGTCCAAGTCTTTAAAATGCTTTGTTGTCTGTAGCTGGGTTGCAATCTGCTCTGCCTGTCTACCCAAAATTGGAAAGTATAAAGAATCAGTGAGTGTCTACTTGCAGAAACAAACAAAGCTTTCCTTGAATCCTTCAAAGGATTCCATATTGCGTGTAACCTGGCTCTAAAAAAGGAAGATACACAGGAGTTAGCGTATGAGCAGGTCAGTGTGATGAATGTGAATTATGTACTTCCAGTTCCACAAGACATTTTTTGCCCGCTTTGATGGTACTGGAGCTGGTCTTTAACTGAGGGAGTATTTTCTTCAAAATTTGGTTCAATCTGACGTCAATTTCAGATAGCTTTTTGTGTGTGTCTCTTGTTTGTGCATTCCAACGATTATTTTATAGCACTGCTTTTGTCTAGATCAAATCAGCACTGAATATAAGCCATATGCAGCATTTGGATGCTCAGATGACACTTTACACCAGCTTCAACGCACCTCAAGTAATTCAATCTGTTCTATATTCTCATCGTAGTTGCTATCTACCCTTTCAGAGGCTGCCTTGAGCTTCTCTATCGTTTCATGAAGCTGACACTGTTCAGCCTAAAAGTTCAAAATTATTGTCAGGTCAGTTTGTTTGGATGGTGTTGAATCATCCTACCTAGATTTGCTCCACCACAGTTACACAATCAAATATGTGATTATCACAGTGAAAAATGCAAGAGAATCAGCCACAAATATTAATGGTAAGGAATCATATATAGATCACCTGTAAGGTTTCAATCTTCTTTTGATGTTGCGCTAACTCTTCTAATACAGGATCACAGTCATTTTTTAGATCTTTCTTTGAAGGGTCAACAATGTCACTGCTGATGAAGTCTTTTACTGTCTTCTCCAAACCCTCCACTGCCATATTCAATTGTTCGGATGCCAGATGACTTTCTGCCTATGGAGAAAGAAGACATGTTAGGGTTTTGAAACAAGTGATGTGGACAACATTTGCACTAGGGCTCAACTAGATTTGCATGGTCGGAGTCAGCTTGAGACTAATGACACAAGGTAAAGCAAAGGCAAAATCAAGTCAGTGTAATCACTCCCGTTATCTTTATATGGAAAATTCACCAACCACAAGTTGATCTAATTTATCAAATCTTTTATTGTTTATGTTGAGATTTTCAGTAGAGCTAGTGACCAAGTTTTCAATCTTCTTGGTCAACTCAGCGATGGAGCTCTTGTTTGCATCCAATTTCAAGTTGACTCTGGCCTATTCCAAATTTGTATATCTTAGGATTTTGAGTACACTACAAGGTAGATCATTTCCTTTCTTACCTTTTCTTGGGCGATCATGTCCGAATTGGATGTTATCCTGGCCTGCAATAATTCCTGTGAGTCGTTTTATCTAATTATTGAAGGTAATCATGATATCATATTCTCACACTCAATGTATCCATAGCCACTTGCTGGCTTTCAACCATTCCCTGCGGAAAGTGAACAAAAGCATGTAGATTCAGTCACAAAAGGGGATGTAGGGGGTAGCCAAACATGGATGATAGAGAATCAAAACAATTACTTTCAACTCTTTGACTATCTCTGTATCCTTCTTGATGCTTTGTGATTGCCTCTCAATCTCTGGGATTCTTTTGTCTACAAGATGTTTCAGTCTTTTGTCAAAACTCTCCGTCAAGTGTTGATGTTGCTCCGCATTGAGCAAGACTTTGGCCTACTCAGATATCTCAATTATTGAATAAACCTTGCAACAGGAAATAATGAACAGACAAACCTTCAAAAGCCCAATATGATGCTTATTCAAATCCACCTGTGACTGCCCAACAAGATACCCCATGGGCAGGATGTCAGATAGGTAGTTTTTTATTACTCAATAGCTATATAGATGAATTAAGGAATGGATGACGCACTTGCAATTCAGGATTGGGCTCATAGGAACACTGCTTTTCCTGGAGTGCAATGATATCTGATAGCAATTTTTCCACCTTGCAATGAAGCTGTGATATTTGGTTCTGATCTTGAAGAATTGTTTCCTGTGATTTGGTGCAATAGTCAAATTTCTACTCCATGAAAAATACTCAAAATTCATCCCAATGCCTGGCACTTACACTGATATCTTTCAATTCTTCGAGGTTTGACCTGGTATTTGCCTGACACATATCAATTGTCGCACCAAGTTAGGCCTTTTTCTTAGATTTGAAGTGGATTGATACAGTGATCAAACTGACCTCCAAGAGCTGTATTGTGCGACCCCAAGATTCAGAGTTGGTCTAGAGAGCCAAGTCAAACATTTGCAATTTGTTACAATGGTGGAGCCTTCAGCAAGTGCTGTCTCATGCACAAAACAAATATTATCAGGTATGAGCCGTACAAACCATAAATTCTTTGAATTTCTCAATTTGGTGGTCACCATAACTGAGTTTCCTCATCATATTGGAAATTGTTCTTCCTAAAATACCATCCCCATTGTCTTGGTTGCAGTCACTGAAGTATTGATCAGCCTCTGATGCAATTTGTTTCTGTGGGGATAGGCACTTAGGGATGAACATCAATGTAGATATCATTTCATTGGATGGAGAACCCACCTCTGTATTCTCAATGCACTGACTGAGATGATTGATTGCTTTGGTCCTATCTTGTAAAGCTGGAAGTGTAGTGTTTAGCAGGGTTACCATCTTGGCATCTAGTTCAGATATTGACTGCTGATGTTGTTGAACAGCCAGGTTGATTTCAGCCTACACATTGGAAATTATGTCAAGTCAGCATACTTATCATTGTATATATAATTTGAAATTTTCACTTGCCCGGTTACTGTGAATATCAAGATTTATGGAATCATTTTTTTCCTATATTCAGGATGAATAGGTCAGGCCACCTTCTGACAATGAACCTATAGTGGAAGCTCACAAGCAGATCAGTTTTAAACTGATCCAGCCTCTCAGATAATTCTTGCAATTTTGTACTAAAATCCTGCCCATTATAGAGAGAGTAAGTTGAAGCAATATCCCTTCATAGCTCTTTGTAATCCAAGTATCTGCTTACTGTTCCTTGGGCATCTTTAAAAGCCCCCAACTGTGACCTCAAATTGTTTTCTTTGTCTTTGCAGATCTGAACAAATGTTCCATGAGTGAGACAGCACTCAAAAAAACATCATAAGCCTTAAAGAATTAATAAGGTCTACAACGTGCCTGGTAATTGTTCAAAATGTCTTGCTTCATTGAGTTGACAAGATTCATTATGTTTGATTGCACGTTCACAATCTGTTGTAAAAGGATTTCACCATGTCAATTCATGAAATATATCAGTGGGATGATCAACGCACACACCTCTTCAATATCCTTGGATCTATCCATCTTCAATTGCCACCACAATTTCTATCAGTGCTTGAATATGTATCTCCAACATAGAGTATAACCTGCTTACATTTTGGAAACGTGCTTGCCAGCCGGAAGCTTCTTTTGCAATGTCCAAGAGAACCCCCACATCAGACTCTGTGAGTGTTCGGCTCTAAAACCAAGGAGTACAAACATTAATAAAATGGAATTGAACAAGCAGCTGATATGACCCTGACCTCCACTTGAGTAACTCGGTGTTCAAGATGACCAAGGATCTGAAACACAAGGGTGTAAGGGGAAATAATTAATATTGGGAATTCAAGTGTAAATCTAACATGAAATTCAGCAAACCTCCTTCATCCTATGAGGTTCCACAGTGTCTTCTGGCATGACATCTAGAGTATGCTGCTGGTTGAAATTCAAAAGTGTTAAGACATAATGCACAACTACCAGGATCACCTAGATTGGAAGAATGCACCTCTGATTGTATTTGTTGGTAGGCTTCAACCTTTCTCTAGAAAGTTTTCATATGAAGATAAGAATTCAGTCAGACATTTGCAGCTATATGTTGTATTTTTGATGAACAACGGCCAGCACCATCAGATAAATTGCTTACTAGGTGCTGGTTGAGTGATTCTTGAACTTCATTTCTTGTCTCCAGCTGTGTCTCTTTTACAAGGTTTTCAATCTTTTGCTGATGTAACGCTAACTCTTGAGTGTATTGTTGAAACATCAGAGCATTTTCAGCCTACAGATTTCATCAAGATTAGCACACCAATGAACATCTATCTTCTTTGGAAAGTTGGGAGCTTGCCTCTATAGCTGAAATTTGTTGGTATAGCCTTTCAGTTTCTCTGACTGCAGG
The DNA here is from genome assembly GCA_002157025.1 of Melampsora abietis-canadensis. Lineage (NCBI taxonomy): Eukaryota > Fungi > Basidiomycota > Pucciniomycetes > Pucciniales > Melampsoraceae > Melampsora > Melampsora abietis-canadensis. Next base: position 6,712 of record KZ122093.1, on the reverse strand, counting down.
AACCTGAGCATACAAAGTATGTTTGAAAGACAGATATCAGTGATATGGTGAAAAAAGGAATGGTTACGCAGATGGAGCACTTTCCTCATTTTCTCCTGTGTTGTTTGGAATTATCCTTTCGCATTCAATTTCTTGAGGAGTCTCAAGGCTTTTATGACTTTCGTCTGATAAAATTACTTCGTTTGAGCTGTTTCCCATTGTGATCAGGCTGCTTGATGAGGTTGATTGTTGTATGTGGTGAGAGTCTTGGAGTTTTGTCTTGAGACCTTCAAATTATTCAAAGCAGATCCTTGCCCTAGACTAAGATCGTAGGGTGATGAGTCATCCTTATCATGTAGGTCTACTGAGATGTCTTACAACAGCTCTTGGTTGTCTTGCATAACGGGCTACCAACTTCTGAGGCTGTCAAAGCTTCACAATCATAGCTGTATGATTGAATTCCTAAGACCCTAATTTTTCTTTGTTTGGCGATTTCCAATTTGCATTGGGATTGATGCATCATTCAACTCCAAGATAGACGGAGCCTGACGGAGCTTTCCAAGTGTCACATCTGATACACTTCCTAAACATAACCCAGCTTCAAAAACATGAGAAAAGGTAACCACAGACACATGTAAATTTTGCGGCTGCCATGTTCCAGCTGCATGGGAGCCACTTTCCTGGCAGTAATCATCCTAGCTGTCAATGATAATGGTTGAATACTAGAAACAGTGGAACACTTTCTGCGTCAATTCCAAAGAAGTACGTTTGGCAGTATTAGGTTTTTACACTATGTACAGACCACTCATGAATGGCTTTTTAAGATGGTAGTGCAGGGATACGTCAAAGCAACTGCAGGCAGTATATCTTTGATTATAACTCAAACCACGCAGCAAAATGGGCATCACACATGTGGATTACGTCTAGCAAACTGTTCTAACTTTTTGATGATCTCTTCCCGCTATATTCTTAAGTAGCATTTTGGACTAAGATGATCTGCCACATCAGGAGAAAGAGAAAACATTACAAAAATCAAGCATTTATTGGGGACCATTAATGTAATTCTCAAACCTATAGCCCATTGCTTGTAATTTTAATGATCATTACCTCACATGATAGCATTACCCAGACCAAAACCCACGCAAACAGACATCACTTGAAGGTGATGCTAAGGATTGTTAATCAGGAGATTTATGTGATATATTGTAAGTTCTAACTATATCATTCAAGCAACCGTATCACAGAATTTGTTTGTTGTTGGTGGTGAGGTTCTTGTAGTGGAGAAGATGGAGGCCGACTAGCTAAAGTTTTGACACGTAGTTTTCTACACAGTTTGCAAGTGCAAAAACAATTAATGGTAATTAGTCAGATCTAGAACGGCCAGAGAGCTAATTGAAAGACATTCGAAAGGAGCTCACTGTTGACTGTCTATCAACGCCTGCACAAATCCCTGCTCTCGCACTGAATGTTCAAACATGCTCTGGCGAGATTTTATCAATGCATTTACACCTTGTAACCGCATCTCGAGGTCTTCACGGTCGCTCTTCAAATTGTTGGAGTCGCTTAACAACAACTGAATGCTTTCAAGGGACTGGTGGGCTTCTCCAAGAGAACATACACGATCCTGAACGGCTTCAGCGGCCTCTTCGTTTGAGTCTTGTAGATCAGATATCTCGTCTTCATTGAGGTATTGGTAAGTCTTAACAAAGTTGACAAGTTTCTCGGCTGCAATGCGATACTGCCCCATACGAAGGTACCCAAGGATGTTGGTATTGAAATCATGGATTCGCTGATGATCAAGAATAGTTTCAGTTTTCACAGTGGTGCGGGAGTCTTGAGGTCCCCATATCATGTGTTTTAATCTGACTTGGAAGTAGTGCGGCTTTGGTTGTAAATCGAGGATGGGAATACTAGACAGAGGCAAGGCTACCATATCAAGAAAAACTCTTTTGAGAACATCGTGATCTTCTCCTGCAGTCCCGACAAATGTGAAATGAGGATAAAATGCAAGGATAACCTCCAGAAGTTGAGAAGTAGTAGCTTTGCTTAAGAAAATATTAGGATCAATTTGATAGGGATCTCCCTCAACAACAAATTCAAGAAGATATTCCGGTAGGAATATATGCGATTGAATTGGGTTACTATTCATGATGTGTGAATTTGATTATCAGGAAAAGCTGATTGGAAAAGGGGGATATATGACCATCAATGGATCACAGATTGAGCCCTGGGTTTATGCTTTCTGACTTTTTATACGAGTCTTTGATTTCATGCCCCACAAAAGGCTGGTTCAATTAATCAATGCTCAATGCAAATACTCACAAAAACTCAAGTCATAATCGGAATCTTCCAAATGACATATGTACTTACGCAATATAAAATGATTTGTACCGGGATTGATCAAGAACACCGGTGATCAAGAAGTGGGTAACTTGGGGATCTGCATACTGGGCTGAGTTTCTGAGCTTTTCAAACAGTCTCCTACGTCTTAATTAGTGTACTGCATCATTTTCTGGCCGCTTCAAATCCTGCTGTACTGCATGCAGCCTTCAGGAATCATCCAGCCATTCAAGAGTTCATCGGTTTTTTCTTTGGTGCTGTGCTTGCTTGTAAGCTTGGGACAAACCTCGGATAAAACTCTTTTGGTCAAATAAACTCTGACATTTTGAAAGGGGGGAGATATCAAACTTCCTGGTTTAAAGTCAGTTTTTTCCATGGTTTTGGACATTTTTGATTTTTTTTTGCGTTGAAAAACCCCATTAGAGAGAAGGCAGGAGAAGGCCTACCTGCAGCTGAATTTGAAAAAATCTTAATTGATGTAAGATTAAATATCCAGATGCAGAATAAAAGATACCACCTGTACATTAGATGATGTGTCAAATGACATTGAGTTCATCCTCCAATCAAATTGTTCCAGTATCACTGAATTTACGTACTCACTGGTTGGAATGATACTATTAGTGCTAGTACGTACTACATTATTATAGTATACTAATAGTACCATAGCATACTAATAGTACCATAGTATACTAATAGTACTAGTACTTTACTATAGTACTAATACTAATGGTACAAGCAGTACTAGTAGATTGATAGCAATATTCACTGGTGGTACTATTAGTGATATGAGGGCGGTTGCTACTATCAGTACTGATTAGTAGACTGATACTACTATGAGTACTATTAGTACTATTGTAGCATACTCATATGTACTATCAAGAATAACGGTGATCATTACCAGTAAAGTACCAATAATAGTAGCAAGAATGCACACAACAGTACTACACCTGTTTAAGGGGTAGTTTGTACTACATAGTAGTACTAAGTACTAAGTATTGATCACTATAGTACTATCAGGACAATCAGTACTATGGTCACTGGTGCTATGGTCACTGGCACTATAGTACTCTAATGTTGTAATATCAGTACCATAAGTACACAATAGTACTACAGCACTATAATTACCATTGGTACAATACTACTGTCAGTAACTTTGGTAGAACCGTAATATACTACAATGATACTATTGGCACCGTTGGTACTATAGTACTATCAGTAATATCACAATAGTACATAATATACTCTATCAATGGTACTAAAGTCTACTACATAAAGTACTAGAGATAGTACTATGTATCGTACTATACTGTACTATCAAGGATACTAAGTACTCCAGTTCCATGGTACTATGGCACTATCAGTCCTATTAGTACTGTAGTACTATCAGTACCATTAGTACAATGATACTATAGAACTATCAATACCACAATACAATGGTACTATAGTATGACCCAAATTTTTCCTTTATATGTTTGCTGTGAATTGATGTGTATTTTACACTGTGATAGTACTATTGTACCAATGCTACTACTGGTAATACAGTACTAAATACTCATGGTACTGACGGTACCACAGTACTATAACTGCTAGTACAGTAACCATAGTACTGAGTCCCAACAGTCCTGATTTTACCAATACTGTAGTGGTTCAGTACTATACTAGTACTATCAGTATCATCAGTCCTGAAACAGCACTTGATGAGCTTTGTAAAGAAACAGACTTGAGTTCCTGACCTCACCAAGTCCTTCTCTGCTCACAAATGAACCTCATGGGTAGTCTCAAGGTTTTTGAATGGCAAGTAGAGCCCTGAATAATTCAACCTCATGAGTAATTCCTCCACACACAAAGTACACATCCAGAAATGATGTAGAAACAAGATGATTCAACAAGGAGCCTGTATGGGTAAGTATTGGAAGAGGAAAACTCCAAAGTGAACTTGTCTTCACTTATGGATCAACACCCTGGACACATTTCTCACTTTAAGTACCATCAGAAGGGGTTTCCACCATTGCCGTTGATCTATGTAGCAAATACGCTCTTCTTGGTCCAAGCAAAACTGTAGACGTGCTGTACTTATTTTCTCTTTCTCCTCGGTCATTTGATCAGTTTGTTTTTCTGTTCTTTACTTTTTGATCCTATAAAACTTAGGCTTATTGGTTCATTTGTTTCATCATCTCATCTTACGGAATAAATTAAACCTTGAAACCTTTGACATATTTGATTCTAACTTGCTGAAATTGACCATGTTTTTTTCTCAAATAAGACGCAGCCTCCTTTCAAAAGATACTCTGGGAAAACTCATTTCCTGTTCAATTCAATTGTTTTCAAAATTGTCAAACCTCTTTCCAGGGTTTGGTAATAACTAAATTCATTCCATTTGAAAAGAACCAAAGAAAGCAAGAAAAAAGGCAAGAAATCTATCTGGAAGTGATTTGGTTTATCTTGGCTAATGCAACAAAATAATGTAAGTATCCAGCCCATGACCTCATGGAAATAGAAGATTGACATACCCTTCACCAATGTACCAATGGAGGAAAAACTTTGGCCTGAACATAGCTGTGAATTGATCAGCAATTTGCTTGAAGAGATTTTGTATACCTGTTGATTTACAGATAAAGGTCACAGATACCTTTAAACCTCCAGGAGCAATGTCACAGTGTGCAGTTTGAATGTTGTTAGGAACTGAAAAGAAGAACGGTCATCATAGGGGCTAAAATGATGTGCTCCATTCAACAAAGTAGTTCGAGTTCTTGCTTTGAACTGCATTGTGACCTTACCACGGAAGTTAGCAGCCACTGTGAGGTATCAACCATGTTGAGGATCAGAGGCAGCCATCATTTTCTTGGCATCAAACATTTGTGAAGCTATTCCGGAACGTTGACCCCTTGGTATTGTTGATTTCCACAAGCAGGGAGTGAAGCAAATCTGAGCCATGAAGGAATGTAAACACAGGAAGGGAATCATTCTGACAGCCAATTTATGTCTATTGCAGTGAAGGTTACCAGGGAATCAAAGACAGGTGGCAATACCCCTCAGGACAATCAAAAACAAATCATTGACCGAAGACAAAGTTGTCAGGCCGAAACAAAGGATCAAAGGGACCTGATCTACGGAATCCTTGTTCCTAGTTCAAGATCATTAAAAACAGCTCGTGGCGCATACTTGTT
>KZ122091.1:0-15800 GCA_002157025.1 Melampsora abietis-canadensis | reverse complement strand
CTCTAAGCATGTAGAATGACGTAATACAGTCGATGAATGCGAGGTGGATGTGATCGAGGAAGTGAGACTTGGACCGACTCGGTCTGTGCATGCCCAACCCGGTCTCGGTATAGCCAAAGAAAGAAAGAGGGACCTGCGTCCGAGGTTTTGCATGTGTATTGGGCGTCCGCTATTTCATCGGAGTGTTGATTATGGAGCCTTTGGGCTATTGAACACCACATGTGTGGTCTAGCATCGGTGGTTCCGCTATCCTTCCTCTAGAGCTGGGCACCAAGGATCTCCATATACCTTTTTCAGCCTTTTTCTGATCAACGTGAGAATGATCCCAGCTAAGAGCTCCCACTCATAATTCTGCAGTCATGTGGTTAGATCGCCCCAGATCTCTACTGACAACTAATCCTAGGATTTATTTACAAGCGCTGCGAGAAGTTCCTTCAATTATCGGGTTCATGAGATGAGGTAGTCGATCTCCTGTTGAATAGATATCGACGAAATTGTGTAAATAACGTCGTCAGTCTTTCAGCCGTCTTCGGTTGATTTGTTTAATGCAGAGACACGAGGCTGCAGGCTTGAGGACTTTAACTTCTGGTGCGATTTTTGTGTAAGTTGTGATGAGTCTCGATGAGAATGCGTGTGTGAAAAGTATCTATTCACATGATTGAAGTGTAATCAGCTGATTTCTCCCTCACTTTACACGGTCTATTATCCTTTCCGGATGATCTCAAGCCAGATGATATCAACCGATGGGGTTAGCCATAAAATGAAGAGATTATTTCTGTACCCTGGGCCTCAAGCAGGCCCTCTCAGCTAAATCTTTGCATTTCTGCATTCTTTTTGAGACTGTTCTTTGATCATCAAGAACAAAAACATTGAACCCCTAAGACAATCTACATGGCTCGGGTTGCGTTTTTGATCGTGCTCGTCATCTTTCTCAGTCTTGTGAATGGCTATCTGATTACCAAGCCACGCGAGAATGAGATATGGAAGTTGAGTACCTCGTTCTCATATAATCCCTTTGCACCTTCCTTCCTTGTTTGGACTCCTTAGACTCAGAAGGCTGATAAATGCTTTGATCACTCAGCTTCGGTCATGAGAGATTGATTTGCTGGACGTCTGTAGTCACCGATCCACCTGAAATCACCATTGCTATCGTGAACATGAATGCAGGGTTAGTCTTCTCCTCGAGATCTTTATGTGTTCTTGTTGGCTTAAGAATTTTGTGATGTAGGACTTACCCCACTGGATTCGTTCGAATCATTGAGCACAATGTGAAAAAGGAAAGAGGTAAATTCATGATCAATAGTCGAGCGTTTAAAGGGCTGAATGAGGGACAGGGATATCAGATCAATCTTTTGAACAAGGTTGGTTTTTTGTCCACTCCATTCTGATTGTCTTTGGCTATGTTGTTCGTCCTGAGAATTTGAACACACAGGACGCTGGTTCAATCTTGGCTCAAAGCCCTCAATTTACGCTTTCGGCTGAGCACCCGAGTCACCCAGGTCCCTCGCATTGTAAAACTTCTAGACGAGGCGGGTATTTATCACAAAAAGATAGCAAACAAAATTGATAGCTCAAGGAAAAACAATGATGAGATAATCAAAATAAGTATTTTGAGATGTGGGAATCTGGATTCAACACGAAGACCAACACGTGTTTGGACCAGATAATGGTAAAAGAAACAGGAGTTTTGAGGTACTCTGCTCATGGAAATCAATCAAGTGATAAGAAAGTGCAAGGTGTGAAAGAAAACATTATGAGAACATCCAGTGTGTACCCAGCTTGAGTCATCGAATAATGCTCCAGAGTGCTCCTCCCGAGTCTGATGACTTTCCAACGAGAACACACACGGTAAAACTGGACAAACTTGATGTTCTTGGCCCCTAAAACATCCCTGCCGAGTGTCAACCCTGGACAATCTGCGCTCTGTACCTATGGCAGTCCTCAGATATCCGCAACCTCGTCATCAACCAAAGGGATTTCGATAACGTACAGATTCTTTTTTTGAAAACTTTCAAGGATTGAGATAGGGGATAATAAGAGAAGAATCATCTCAACAATATGAACGGCTTGTGTTCACAACTTAGAAATTGGAGCTGAAAAGCAATTATCGTCTACGTCATAATCGGAGCACGCTGCGCCACATGATCATCTTTCAAGAGAGGGTTACGCACTGAGCTTAAATAATCCCCTCTTCACGCGTTCGTCGCGTCCTCTCAGGTACGCATAGGTTCAAGGAAGCGAAATAGTCATTATGAGAAAGGCAAGAAAGACAGAAAAGGACTCACAACAAGATGTTCAAATTAAATGAAACCTTCTCATTGAATTTTGTTCAATCGCATTCATTGCCCATCCTCATCTAACGGGTTTTCCAAAATATCTTTGAAGTCTTATGAGCTCCTTTAATTCATCCTTTTTGGCTTGATACTACTTTCTAACTTACGCGCAAGGCGATTGAGGCAGTGAGACTTGGATCACGGATGTCACGATCATGTCATCGATTTCTGTACAGCCCGTCCTCGGTACCACTAGAGGGAGTCCGAGGTTTGCTGATTTGGGTTTCAACTTTCGTCATTGTCCCTCATGAAATTGAGGGCAGCCGGAATATGTAGATCTCCACTTTCCTGTGATCTTCGTTGTTTTGGTTGGGGTTCAGAAGAGACGGATAATATTTTAAATTGGATGAACATAAGAATAGTCGAGTAACTTCGCGATACTTGAAAGCGGAAACATCAATTATCAGTTTCTCAGTAGCTATCTTTGATTCGTCCTTACGGTTACCGACGACATGATCAGGCATCAAGGAAGTCAACGGCAGGTGTGAGTTTTTGTGTGAGTTTTCGTGAAAAAGTGTCGATTCGGATGACAGAATTTTAGATCTTGGCTTGTCTATTGCTTTTCACGGTCATCTTATCCTTTCCGGATGGTTTCAAACCTAGTGATACCTGCCAATGAAGTTGGCCATAAGAAGATGAGCAAGTTTCCATCCATCTGGGTCACCCCGTAGCCACATCTCTAAATTTCTGCACTCTTTTCTAAGCCATTCTTCATCAAAGACGGTTTGAACCCATAAGTAAGATATAAATGGCTCCGATTCTGTCTTTCGTCGCACTCGTCACCGTTCTCAGTCTCGTGAATGGCTATCTCATTACTAAGCCACGCGAGGATGAGATATGGAAGTTGAGTAACTTGTTCTTCTTCCCTTTCGTCGTTGGCCCCTGTAGCCTTCAAAGGCTGATGAATGATCTGGCCCCTTAGCTTTGGTCAGCGAAGATTGATACGCTGGACGGCCGTAGAAACCGATCCACCCGAGGTCACCATTGCTATCACAAACATGGATGTAGGGTGAGTCTTTCTTTTTGAACCTTTGTGTATTCCTGTTGGACTGAAGTGCCTGAATCTCCTGATGCAGGACTTATCCTGCTGGATTGAATCGGATTATTGATCAGTGCGTGAAAAAGGAGAGAGGTAAATTTATGATCGACAGTCGAGTGTTTGAGGGATTAAATGAGGGACGAGGATACCAGATCAATATCATGAATAAGGTGTGCTTTTGTCTAGTCAACTCTGGTTCTCATTACATATAAGGTTGCTCGTACTGAGGGTTTGAAAACACAGGACGCTGGTTCAATCTTGGCTCAAAGCCCTCAATTTACGCTTTCCTGTGAGGACCCAAGTGATACCGGACCCTCATCTTCCAGCAATCAGGCAATCAATGGGACAAACAGTCACACATACCCAGGCGATGATGATGACGAGGTGATAATGAATAATTTCAACAAAACCTACGCCGATGAGCTTTTAACCAGCGCTTATCGAGATGATCATTCACGAAAAGAGTGCGCGCGTAGTACCAGTATGGGGCCTAGAGTGGTAAGGATCGTGCGTCGTGGAAATTAGCTAGCTTCAGCTCAGAACTTGGGAGGAAACAAAAAGTGGATTTGATAGCTTGAGATTCCTTTTTGAGAAAACTTTCGACAGCTTGACTACGAAGACCTTTGAATTTCAAACATTTAAATTGAACCAAATTAGCTTCTTGGTATAATCTGTGTGGATGAAATTTTGTGCAATGATTCTAGATTGATAGGCTTTTTTGTTGGGCTGTTCTTGTGGCTTTTTATTTCATAAGTCAAGGAGGAACATGATTACCCTTGAACCCCTCCGGGGGACAAGGATTTCTATATCAGAAAGCTAACTGATCAGCTAGGAGATCAAGCAGTCTGCAGTAATGCGAGGAGTTGCGAAGTGAAAGACTTGGCATTCAATCTTGATTCATGACTGGAGTCTGAGGTTCCTATCCTTTTCGAGGTCACCACTTGAGCCATGAGCCTGAACTCCATTTCTCGAACAAAAACTGATTTTTGTGAGTCTACAACGCCAACCAAAGACGCAGTGCTTTTCTCGTCGAACAAAGCTCTGTGGCTATTCATCCCTTTAGTGTCCCAAGTTCTACGTAGTGTCAGGATAATTCTGATAAATCCCCATGGAAAACATTTGACCTGATGTATACCCTTGATCCTGTGACCGTTTTTGTAACTCTTCAAACAAAGCACATCAGGCTCCACAGTCTTGCACAGCATCGATCTTTCTTGCACATTGACTCTCAGACTAGAGTGTTGGAGATTTCCTCATCTACATAAAGATCCTACCAATAGCCAATGATCTTCCGAATTCGAATTCTTACTTTCCATCCCCACTTTAGTGCCACTTGCGAATACAAGATATGAAAACCAGTCGATGCCCACGAAATGATGTACCCTTACATTTGAAGGTCTTTCCTTTCTCAACTTTAACATATTTAGCAAGCAACTTCTGGCACTCTGCTGGCGACGTATGTACATAAAAGGTTACTGCTCAACTACCGATGAGCTAGAAGGTCTGGTATGAAAACCATCCAAGTTCTCGGCATTTTGAAAAGCATCTCCCCCATAAATCCAAACTCGAAAATCATGTACCTCAATTTCTTTCTTGGAGTAATTGAAGGAACTGGATGAGAATGACATCCGTTATAGACCGAAGCAACTTGTACACCCAGAATGGAATGAGTAATGTATTCGAACCCAATACTCTTCGGACCCAGAGTTATCAGAAGATCTGATTGTAACTCACCAATCGAAATGCAGATATCTGATTGCTCATGTGATACATTACATATGTAAGCAGTTAGTCAAGAAGAAGACCGATGTGGTCATTTCTTTTCAAAAGATGTGTATCGACTTTTGATATCTAGAAATTCAAGCAAATCGAAATCCATTTCTTATCTCCACTGTCACTGAGCGTCATGAAGCTCAACACTTTGAAATGAGATGATTTGATTCGATTTAAGAAGTATATTGTAGCTACATAAATGTGGAGAAGAAAAACTGAAGGGTTTTCTTGATTAAGATTACCATTCTGAGAAGGATATGTGATGAGAGAAATGAAGTTGAGTGACAATTATAGATCGAATGACGTTTGATGACGATGATGAGATTAAGAATCAGATCTTTATAAGCGATTAGTCATCATCTTTCCTGTCGATCATTACACTACAATCCAATTCATTCACATGATATTCCTCTTCAAATCTAGAACAGTAATACCGACCAGGTTCATGAGTCATAGTATCTATTGACATTACTCAACTTCTTTCCTTGTTTTGTTAACTTATATTAATTTCTCTTGGTATATCTATCCTATTCTTAAATCCTCTTGGTTATTTATCCCTTCCAATCAAACCATTCACCAGTGTCTTTCCTACACGATTTTCTTACTAGAACCCCGACCTCAAATTATCTGCGAACACTCCATTTCTTCACAATGCCCGCTAAAATCGCTATCATTAGTACATTCAATAGCTACCTAATCTATCCGATTAACATTATACTGACCCTGATGGATATGAACATCTTTCTCTTCAGCTTATTCCATGTATGGCCATGTTGATAAACTGGCCGATGCAGTGGAACAAGGTGTTAAGGCTTCTGGTGCTATCCCTACTCGATTTCAATTACCAGAGACTCTTCCCGCAGAAGTCTTGGAGAAAATGTATGCTGCACCAAAGAATTCTCATCCGGTATTGGAGGATGTGAACAAACTCAAGGTAAGCAATTCATACAATTTTCAAATCAAATTCCGATAATCTATTCATCATTTGTCTTGACTGACCTGTTGTTTTGATTGTGGTGCATTCATACAGGAGTTTGATGGATTCCTCTTTGGGTTTCCCACCCGTTATGGTCGTACTCCAGCTCAAGTGTCTATCTTTTTTGATAAGACTGGTGGATTATGGATGTCAGGTGGATTAGTTGGAAAGGTCAGAATCGATTATCATTAGGAATTTGAAACAGTTTGGAGTTGACACTTTGTTTGTTTTTTTAGTTTGCTGGAATCTTCACCAGTACTGCTAGTCAACATGGTGGTCAAGAAACTACCGCTTTAACAGTTAAGCAATTGTGCTTTTGACTCTAAATATCTCAGCTATCTATCTAATCACACTTATTTCTGTTTGGTTCCAGACCCTTCCGTTCCTTTCCCATCATGGTATGATATACGTTCCCATCGGTTACGCCAATTCAAACCTACAGGATAATGGCGAGGTCCTCGGAGGTTCTGCTTGGGGAGCGGGAACCGTTAGTATTGATCCACTTCTTCTTTCAAAAACTGAACAAAAACGGTCCAAAACTGAGTTCACTATCTCATTTCTTGTAATCCAGATTGCCGGTGGAGATGGTGCTAGACAACCTCACGCGAAAGAACTTGACATTGCAACTCATCAAGGAAAATCGTTTGGTGCGATCTTGAATCAATTCGTCGCTGGGAAGTGAGTAGGTGATCCTACCCTTTCTTTCAAGTTTCGTTTCTCTCTCTTGAAAAGTTTCACATCCCTATACTCGTAAATCAGATGTTTGAGAACCGGTTAAATACGATTTGTATTGAATAAAATCAAATGTTGGGATCCTTTTCCAGTGAGCAATGTTATCACGTTCTCCAGCGTTCTCCAACAAAACGAGCCATCACAACTTTCCAATGAATCTGATCATCATATGATATATCCTACCTGCATGATTTGGAAACTTGTTCGTATACTGTTATTTACTCCAATCAAATGATGATTCTTTTGACAAAAAAAATCCCAATACATTTAAAAAAAACTTATCAAGAGAATTTTAAAACAATGAAGATTACTTATTAAAATTTTGAATGAATTGTTTTTAATCTTTTTATGTAGGTTTTCATCAGAAGATCAAATGGAAAAAGATCAAAGAAAAGAAGAACAGAATTCAATTCCAACTCATCATCAAGCAAATGAACCCACATCGAAAAAGAAATTAGGTTTTGTCAAACGTCTTTCATTGAGTTGTGGTGGTGGACAACAGAATTATGAAACTTGATTAAATATTTATTTATATTCAGTTTTGTTTATCAAACCCGATTATTTTCCTCTCAGACTCTATAATATCCCTTACATTTTGTCATTTAAGCTACTACAGTTCATCGTTTTTCACTGTTTACATCTTGTAGCTTGATGATATTTTCTGGTCGTTAACTAATTATGATATGATGGGAATGTTCTTTGGTTGAATTGAGTGTGTCAATCAGTAAGTTGCTCTGATAGGGACTATGTGGGCTTTAGATGAGCTCAATGCAGCGTTCAGTTCTCAGTATGTATTCAGGAGAGCATTTTTTCGCGTCCTTTTGCCCATCATCATGAGGCTGGCGGNGGCTGGCCGCTGCAGTGTATGATGCTATGTGATGTCACGTGTAAGATCAGGCCTGTGATATAAGCATATGAGGAGATGCTCTTATTGAGAGCTTTAAGAGAGATTCAGAGTTGATTATAAGCATACTCCGATAGGCTCGGCGCCGAAGTAGATCATCATTGGGAAGATCAGTCAAATTGCGTCATCCCGCATTTATCCGCTTCTGCTTGGCAAAGTTGAGTCTGGTTTGTACCATAAATACCAACCCATCTCAGTCATCAAGCACAACTTCACTATCATCAACCAATCTCATTAAACAAACATCATGTCTGGAAAGAATCTCGTCAGTCTTTCTTGATCAACTTACCTTCCTTCATGTGACAGACTCTTGCTTGAATCTTACTTACAATTCTTGATGATCTGCTTTGGGCTTTGTGGTACAGCTTGTACTCATGCGCCATGGAGAGAGCGAATGGAACAGTAGGCGCCACCTCTTGTGTTTACTCATACATTCCTTCACCTCCACCTTCTTACTGATCGTCTTTTCGTCATCCAGAGAAAAACTTGTTTACCGGTTGGAAAGATCCAGCATTGACTGAAGATGGAAGAAACGAAGCTAAAGCTGCTGGCGAACGTTTACAAAAGCATGGTTATCAATTTGATATGGCTTTCACTTCTGCTTTAACTCGAGCTCAAACTACCTTGGCGATCGTCCTTGATGTTCTCGGTCAATCAAGCATTGAGATTCAAAAGGATAAAGCTCTCAATGAACGTGATTACGGAGATTTGACGGGTTTGAATAAAGATGATGCCAGAGAGAAATGGGGAGAGAAGCAAGTCGCTGAATGGAGGCGTAGCTTTGACATTCCTCCTCCCAAGGGTGAAAGTCTCAAAATGACTGCTGAGCGTACGTTGCCTTACTACAATACTCACATCAAACCTAAAGTCTTGGAGGGCAAGAAAGTGCTTGTAGCTGCTCATGGTAACTCGCTACGGTAAGTCATCTTGAACGTCTGCCCTATCACCCTACTCGTCGCTGAACCCTCCGACTGCTCTAGTTCGATCATCATGGAATTAGAAGGTCTCTCTGGCGCGGAGATTGTAGCGAGAGAACTTGCGACGGGAGTCCCGATTGTCTACGAGCTGGACGCTCAAGGTGAGTTTTGGTTTTCCTCGAGTTGTTCTCGAAGGAAACTTCATTCTTAATCACTTGTTGTCTTATGTTCTCACAGGCAAAGTCATCAAGTCTACTGTTCTCAGTGCTTAGAGTTTGGAAATAATATCGATTGGAGTCATTTGGAAAATGATACCTTGTCCACTGCTCATTGTGTATTCAACCCTTGTAGCACGTTGAGTGTTATTTTAGATTGCAAATAAAGTCTTGAATGTCTGGAGAACCAATTTTCTTGTTTTTAACCTTGAATTCCGCGACTCTGTGGCCAAATCTTGGCTCAATGCTTCAAGATTTGTGAGAGAAAATTGAGAATGACATTATAATCCCCCTGAGCCTGATGAGATGTAAACTTTTGACTCTGATTCCACTATTGTGATAGAACAGCATTGTTCGATAATCGTCGCGCACTCTTAAGTAACAGAGGTCGCACCCTTATAAGCACGCAATATCACACTCTTTTCTGGGTAAACACTTGCAGATGACTTGAAGTGCAATCAAAAGTGACTAAATGATAAACACCAAACTGAACTCATGGATTCAATAATGGAACAACAGGGGAAGGGATGGATCATATTGGGGTGGGCAATAGTTGAGTCACTCCTGCAAAGTATGAAACTCGGAGGGATTAGCTTACCCCAAGGAGTTATGCTACTTAGACGAGTCTCTTGTAAATGAGCCAAGTCACCTTGTGTGTCATAATGAATCACAGAGGCCGTTCTTTTTTTCTGCAAATCATTAGCTATAGAAAACACATCTCTAAACTGTCCAACATAAGTCTACCTCCATGATCCAAGCATCATGGATTGAAGGTTCTTTCTATCCTAAAACCACTGGAGATTTATTGCACCTTGAATCATTCACAACCATAGACTCTTGTTTTCCGATGTTGAAACTTTGGTTATCTGTTGACAAATCAAACTCCTGAATTAATAGCGCCCATCCGACTTGACCAGTGCGTCAATAAATATTGGCCTTCTCATTTGGAAAGCACTCTTTGACAAATTCAGTCACGATATCCATTCTGTTTATCCTTGTAAAAAGCTCAATACATTCACGTCAATTTTGGGACATTGGTAACACATTGATTCCTGCGCTTTTATGATCAATTTAGACCAGAAATCCATTGAATGATCTCATAATCCAAGAAACACTTTTCAGATTTATCAACATAAGCTAATAAAATTAAACAGATATCTGAGTGACAAGACTTCATATGCGTAGCTACAAACTAGATGCCCAGAAACCACAATAGAATATGCAGATGAATACCGACCAAGATGACCAAAATTATACCAAAAATAAGATAATCACAGATATAGAGGACAGCAGATATAAAGAAAGATATATTTCAAGGAATGAGATTGATGTTACATATAACATATATAATGCAAAAGCTAAGAAGTGTTTTGTTGGAGTTTGCTTCTCAAACAACATGGGATCTGGTAAGCTAGTTTACAGAAGCTATTTTTTGGAAGTTGAGATTCATTCATCCGACGAGGAAGGAGAAAAGGTCAGTTAGGCGATGTCATTTTAAGTGTTGCATAAGCTTCGAGGACTTCGACTTGCCCAATCTATAAACTTTTCCCACTTGGTTACAGGAACATGAGCTTTTAATCGTTCCTCAGCATCCATTTCATCAAGCTCTCTTGTGCCAGTAACAAAGTCAATCTCCCTAGATTTGATTCTCTTTGTGCGGTTTGCAATTTTCCTGGACAGGCAGAGTAGATGTGATGAGCTACATGCGCGATATAATTCGCCAAACTATGCGAGGAAACGAGGCTGGGTATGGCTACGCACCAGTAGAGGTAGAAGGCCACGAAGATAGGGAGAGTAAGGTAATCAGCCAAGAATTCTGATAGCGACCTGTGTGGAACGAATTTAGAGATGCAGAGTGACCGCGAAAAAAGGAGAGTGTCAGGATTTCAAGTTTTGTCACTCGCGACATCAAAGATCGTGAGATGTAGGCTATTTGAGAGTATTCTAAGACTGACCAGTTTCCATGTAAGAAGATATCAAATCCACACATGAGAATGATCAACGAAATCATAATCAATCCAAAATAAGACATATACGGTTGAAAAGGTGCTTTGTAGTGCAGGTCATTTCGATTGAAGCCTTGATTTTTGAGTCCGTTGTAGAAGAAGAGATATGACTAGGAGGTTTGAATAAAAGCGCAGAACACGTAAGTAAGGTGATCGTTGCCGAATTCTCGAAATTGATGACGTACCACCAGTACACTCCACCATGTGAGAAGACCGGTCATGGCGGAAAGGTTCTGGAACCAGTTGAAGACTACGCTGGACTTCTGATCGAGACTCATGAACGAAAGAAGTGAGACTGAGCAAGTGACAATAAGCGCATAGATTGGCAATCCAGCCTTCGTGCATCGCCCAAAGATACGTGGTGCCATTCCATCCTTGGCTAAGCCAAACAGAACCCGACTGCCTCCATCTGAGTAAGAAATAGTGGGAAACAGGTTCAATAAAAGATATGCTTGCAAGGTGTGAAACAAAGCTTATTCCCCGCGAGAAGAAAAAAATGTGAAGATACATACATAGCTTCGAGCTTCCTGTGGAGAATGCGGACACAAGTATGACAACATTGATGAGATCGGGAAGGACACGGATTCCAGCTCCTTTGATTGCAATGACAAAAGGTGACGACGTTGCATCGCCAGTGCCACCTAATAGATCCGGGCTGTTGGATGGAACAAGCAGACCAACGACTGTTGTACTACCAATGTAGAACACCAGAATCCTATTTTGGTGCCAAAATGAGCGCGGAACGAAAGTCATCGGAACCGGTCAGAACATTCGACTATTCAGATAACACTTGGTCTTCTGTCAAAACATACCGGTAGAATACACGCGTCACGGCTTTAGGAACAGTCTTCCTTGGGTTCGCTGCTTCCCCAGCAGTGATTGCGACCATTTCAGTTCCCAAGAATGAGTAACTTGCTTGGATGAAAACAGTCCTGTGAAGGGTGCCATGGAGTCAAGGTGAGAGAACCGCAACCCGAAAGGGTTTAGACGGGTTGCTTACGTACCAGAATGCTAGGAAGCGACCGCCCGGTCCTGGTATACCATTGAGCTGTTTGAATGGTCCAGGGGTGATGAAATTTCTTTGGAGATGGACCCGAATGTAAGACTGATGAATCTTCGGTCAATGCACATAATTGAACGAACCTGAGTCCTATCCTTTCATGACCTGCACCGCCTGCATCAGGAGGAGACATATAAGAATTAGTGAGAAAAACTTTGCAAATTATGAATGATAGATAAGCTTACCCAGGTCAATCACAATTCCCACAATGATCAGGACTGCAACAGCTGTCACCTTCAGAGCGGCTATAGAACATATTGAATCCGAATGAGTGGTTGTGATGAGTTTGTGATAAGAATTTAGTGACCTCACCGCAGGCGAATTCCGACTAAAGTATGACAAGAAAGTAGTCAGACACAGCTCGTATCGACCTAAGTAGCGTGGTCAAACTGACCTCTCCGTACCACTTGACTCCGAAGAAGTTGAGACCACAGCACGTAACAGTAAACTATCCAGACGTTCAATTCGCAAGGATCATTACTATCAGCCAAGGTATGCGTCGTGCGTGTGAAGGAGTGCAACATAAGCCAAGAGATTTACAAATATCAACCAAACGACAGTATGGACCGGAATATGCCAATAGTTCATGACGATCGCAGCCGCAATGATTTCACTAGGCACAGCAATCGTCATCGAGTACCTGCCAAAACAGTCGTGTATTAGAAGATGTGAGGATGTTGCACCGAATCGAGATAGACTCACCAGTAGTTCCATCCGACTGAGAAAAGGTTACAAACAGAGGAATTCTATATCAGCTTCATGATCATTTTTTCTTGATGAGGTATTTTGTGCTCAGCTCACCCGCAAAACCCAAAGCAGGGTCGACAAACCGGCAAGGATAATGTGTGAATGATCCTTGAGTCGTGACAGAAATATAAGTTTTAGTCAGAGAACTAGCCCATGGATGGATTCCAATACTCGAGCCTACCTGAGATCGGAAACATTGTGACCATTTCTCCCTGTAGCACATCAATTCAAAGGGCGCGTAAGGACCACGGGGCGGTAAGGATCGAACTGATGTTTGTTTGAGTGAAAATGGTCCAGCCATACCAATGCAACAGTCATGGAATAAACTACGAAACCCCTGGCGAATCCAAAGGGTTTGAATTAGTGATTGACCACCGACGAGGAGTATTGTAGCGTGATGCTTACATGACAATGTACCCAAGTACCAGACCTACGGGTCCACCCTTATGGAGCGCCTCTCCCATACCCAAAAAGAGCCCCGTGCCAATGGTACCACCGATAGCGATCATGGAGATATGTCTCTGCTCGAGTCCACGACGAACAGAACCGTCCCCAGACACGACGTTTTCGGCAGGCGGCAAGTTGGGGCAAGAGGCGGACTCTTTTGTTTCGTAGATTCCGTCATTCTTCTCCTTGATCTCTGCACCGGCTTTGCCTCGGTAGATAGTCATGATGCTTAAGAACGGATGGGAAGACTCGCTCACGGATCAGAGAGTGATCGGCAGATATGCACGACTGGCACAATTGAACTGGGGAGCAAGAAAGAAAGGAAGGTGATTGGAAAGGAATGAAAAGTGGTGTTCAGTGGTTGCATTGCAAGGACGCGAGCTTCGATATATATATATTTGTATCACACACGTCGAAGTCCAATTGTGAGGAGCCGTTTTGCGATTTTAGCTGTACATCGATAACAGTCAAGGCTTTTTTTCGGATGAATACCTACGAGAGGATATTAGTTCATGTGGACTTTGTTCAGACATGTCGCTGAAAAGTTGGAACGCCGCATTGGACAATCGGAGTCAACAATTTACGTGACCTCATCCGATGATAGCGAGCCTTCCCGTGTTCGTTACAGCAGAAAAGGAAAAATCGATCGAGAGATAGATAAGCGATTTTGAAACAGGTTTGATGATAAGCTTGTAAAATAGATGCGCACTGGGCGCTCGATTGGGCTACACTGCAGTTTCCGTATGTCTGGGTACGGGGGCACCAGCTGCACCGGCACAAGTTAGTCTAGTCGAATTCAGGCAAAGCACACAAGTTTCCAGCAATTGGCCGCATACAGTTACACCTCAGATAGCCTCAGATAGACATTCCACGATGTCAGTCTGACGATTGCTGCAGCTAACGGCAGAGCCGACGAGAGTTCTATACTTGACATGCGGAGGTCCCTATATCAGGATTTGTCAGGAAATCGATACAACCCAGGGGTATGTTGCTTGTGTTCGAGTGGGGGGTGCCATACGATGTGAACGGGCAGCCAAGCAACTGGGTGAACAAGGTTTCTGTACTGCTCTCTGAAACGCGATCAACTCAACAAATCTTGAGAAGGTCACCCTAATGAGCCCGAGTTGTTCATCAGACAATCCAAACCCACAACGCAGAAGTGGTATCGTTCATTTGACGATGTGGAATCATCACCTGTGGCATGATGCCTGGGTTGCTCAATTATCTGAGTGACGTCAAGATCGGGCTTGAGGAATGGTTTCCATCGCATAACTGTTATCAAGCGTATTGCAGTATTCGACTACTGCGTAATTACTAAAGGCGATTGAAATGACGGCTGTCTCTAGATAGCACTTCTCCGGCAGACCCCACATTGAGAATCGCAGCCGAAGATCAAAGAAATATATTCTTCTGATGCGTTACAGCTGTGGTTGGCAATCAAGGTTATCAGTGACTTCACAGGTGGCAAAGATGCGCCAAAGTGTCTCAAGCTCCTATGTAGTGATGTTACAGGGAGCAAAAAGTGTTGTTGTACATAATTGAAGATGGTTGCACAAACTTAACAAAGTCCCTCGCCAAAGGCCCGAGGCTTGAGCGAGGGACTTACCTCAAAAACCCAAATTCTGGCCTGAGAAGTAGGCTGTATTTGCTAAAAAATCGTTACATCAGATTCACCGTTTTGTTTGTTGATAAACAGTGCTTGATGTACATAAAAGAAGAGGAGCAAGGCAAAGATCCATTACATACAATAAAACTGCAAGCTCCTCCATATCCCATCTAGAACTCCTGATAGTAGGTTGCAAACCATTTGTGATTTTCAACTTTTTTGTACCGGCAAGCCAACTCAGAGCCTGTATTTCTCAGAAATTGGTGAAGATCATTGATTTTTAATCACTTGGAAAGATAAGTTCCCAGAAAGATAAGGATGAGGTTTCAAGTGGAGCATATGTAAGGACTCTTGGTCATTTTTCTTATTCTATTGCATCAAACGGAGTTTATCTAGACAAAAAAAAGTATTACAATGTAAAGATTTTTTGCTAAATACAGCCTACTTCTCAGGCCGGAATTTGGGTTATTGAGGTAAGTCCCTTGCTCAAGCCTTGGACCTTTGGCAAGGGACTTTGTCAAGTCTGATGGTTGCATTGATTGTAAATGTAGTTGTTGAAGAATCACTTTACACAGCTTTACACCCCCTTGGCAAGAAAAGTTGCATCAGTCCACCTTGAGTGGCCACACCTGGAACATCACTTGGCGAGACTTGGCTGTGTAGCTGGTGTTAACACATAATCACATACACCCTCTTGAAGGACTTCTCTCTTCTGTGGCCCTCTCTGCATCTGTCCCTGTGACTGAACCTGGCCCAATGTGAACACAACACTAACTTTTGGCAGGCCCCCAAGATGCAATTTGCCCTTGAAGAAGTCCCTATTTGCTACAGTCAATCTCACAAAGCTTGAAAAGAATTTGGCGCCAAATCACTTGAATTTTGAGGGCAAATCTCCCTCAAGCTTTTTGAAATCAACTGTACATTGATCTGGGATCAGCTGACACTGTGGGCCAAGCCGGGTCACATTCTGTGATGCAACAGGCAGACAAAAGACTGGATGTGTAATGGGTCAGACTACAACATACACTGATTTGACACCAACAGC
>KZ122090.1:591-20350 GCA_002157025.1 Melampsora abietis-canadensis | reverse complement strand
GGGCCAGTCTGGTGAGGCCTGTCACACTGTTTTCTTCAGCTGTCTTGCGCTAAGACCGTCTCATTGAAGACAGGTCTCAGCATCTTTCTTAGGAGCTTTTGGTGATGTCGCATGGACAGGAGTAATTCCTCATGCCAGTGTCACTACTCTACAATCAAAAAGAGGAAGACTTTGAATAAATAATAGAAAACCTAAATGGGGAACCATAAATTTGACAGACACTTCTCAAGGTCCAAGAAGTAAATTGGGCGGGTGGAACTACTCATGCAAGTTGCTTGGACCTTTTTAGTTATAAGATTGATTCACTGATGGTAGCCTCTTCCCTTCCTCAGTGCAACTCAAATCCATCCTAAACTATCAAAACATATCACATCATTCAAATTATCATTAATTTGAACTATATCTTGTTTGAAATCACGTTTTCAATTGGGGTCCAACAATCCTACTCCTGATAATGATACAAATGATATCCATAATAAGTGGTGCAAGGAGCCCCCAGTTGTATTCATTGTTCTTGATAGCCCTTCAGAAGTATGGGACCTTGAAGATATTTTGTAAACAATATCTTGGCCTAATTGTATCTTACTGCTTGTCCAAAATTTCAATTCATTTCCAAGCATCTATACCAAAGTCATTGCTTTTTTTAGAAGGACTTTTGGTGTTTTCTTTCCATTGTTTTTGTATTTTTTCAACCCAGATGGCACACCCAGGCACCCCCTGCTATTTGGGTGTGCCCAAGCTGGTGAATTTTGCACCTGGGCGCGCCTTGCCTTGCCTTGCCAAAACCGTGCACACCGCCTGAGTAGACTGATTGATTGTACACATTGAGACTTGTGCTGATATATCCGAGTTCAATCGTTGGGGTGATAGGATACACAGCGAGACTGTGGTTGTCAATGTTTATCTATGGTCGCTTAGTCTTTCGATGTGAGCCGGACAAAGATACAATGAAAAGTATGCAAAGTTTACACGGATAGGAAAAACTTAATTGACCGCAAACAGCCACAGACCTTCCTTGATTGGTGAAAACGAATATCGATGGCGTCTCTTTGTTAAATCGTCCTATATGGTCGTTGTGCGATAGACTCACGCACCTGTGACAGGTGGCCGACCTATTCCGGATGATTTACTGCCACGCGGGATCAGAAAATGTTTGTGAGGGCGTCGAAGGAAAGAAATATGATGGTCTAGGGATATGACTTGTCAATATATACCTTCTTTTTTCGGGATCTCCCTCTTGCGCGGTTGGGTCTATTTCGAACAGGGCGAGTACGAGTATTGGTGGCATCGATCGAGGGTCTTTGACTCCTCCCTTTGCGGCCTTTAGCTAAACGAAGCCAGGATTGGTCATGGCAAGATATATTAAATCCAGCGGCCTTCATGTTGTTAAAGACTTACTTTGTTCGGGAGCAGAGTCATCATCGTCATCATCATCTAGCTCTTCCTGTTCGGTAAGGTCACTTTCCATACCGTCCTCGTTGGCTATAGCATCTTCAAGACAACTGTCCCCTTCATTCACTGAGTTTGCAATGCTTCCACTTCTTATCGATTTGATAGGGTCTCGAGGGTATCTGAGAGAGAGCGGCCCGGGTGAAGAGATGGGCGAAGGGTTGTTGTCGAGCCTACGTTGGTCAACAAAGGGTAAGAAAGAAAGTTCAGATGGAGTTGTCGGATGTATCGGAAGCTGAAATTCATAAAATCGTTCGCCAGCTAGATCTTTGGTTGTAAGGGACGGATCTGAATCATCAATCACATCTAGATCCTAGATCAAGCGAGGAACCAAAATCAGGTTGGTAAAAGCTTGGTTTTAGAAAAGAAAAAAAAGAAACATCAAATCACCCTTTCGTTGAGTAGATCAAGGTTGTAACAAGTACGAAGGAGATTCCAGACTTCCTCGGTAGATATAGAGGTGTTGAGTTCACGTTCTAAATCCTTGCACATTGCAATCACAGCAAAATGTCGATGATTTCCTCTAGGACGGTATCTGATAACGGCTCGAAAGAATGCAGTTTCCCCTTCAGCGGTAGCCAGGATTCCCTGAGGCGCAGACATTCTTTCTTCAGGTTGGAAGTGCAACGATTGAGATCGAGAAAGTCGATGATGGTTTTGTTAATGGTGGATCTCCAATAGAATCGACTTCTGGCACTGGGCATGTAAAATTCGAAGGGGTGACCCTTTCAGCTACCCGACACCTCGAGGCTACAGAGTCGGCCTGGGTCTTCAGTGCACACCGTAACTTTCGAGGGTAATATTGTATCATTTCACAGCTTCTCGGTACTCTCAATCACGTGCATTGGTCTGTTTTGCATAGAGCTCTGCCATGGAATGCATTTTCAGAGACCAAAGCAATACGTCTTGGGTACAAGGCGAAGGAAAAGACTTTTGGGCCACATGTAGCACGTCAGTGA
This sequence comes from Melampsora abietis-canadensis, assembly GCA_002157025.1. Classification (NCBI taxonomy): domain Eukaryota; kingdom Fungi; phylum Basidiomycota; class Pucciniomycetes; order Pucciniales; family Melampsoraceae; genus Melampsora; species Melampsora abietis-canadensis. Next base: position 17,942 of record KZ122090.1, on the reverse strand, counting down.
TAAGCTTGTAACGCACACATTGGGGCTGCAAAATAGTGTATTCTTCATTGGTTCGAATATTTGCATATGACCAGATTCATTCCAACTTAAATCTTCGCGAGACTTACTTTGCATTTCATTTTTCAGGTGAACTTCCAGAGATTAGCAAAGCTGGTGATCCATTTTCTGAATTATTGTATCACCTGCCTCAAGTCTAGTTTCATTTTAGTTGCTTTTTCGATTGTTGTCATTTCATGTAAATGCGCTTACATGTTGCCTTGGTTGTACGTCATGTCGTTCTTTTTCTATTCTGGTTTTCTGGTAGCCCTGATTGATATGCTTAGCGTGTAGTGCGGTGGAAGTTGAAGCATTGAGGGAACATACCTTCTTAGAAATTGTAGGATCTGCAGAAAAATCGTGAAGCACAACAAAAGTGATCAGAATATTTTAAACACTAGCACAACCTTCTAGATTGGGGAGATTGACTGATGAAATTCAGAGCGATTCTTTAAAATCAAGGTAGAAAGAGAAAGGGGAAAAGACCTGAAAAGACTGGCTTTCCAAATGGGATAGGACTTGGCGAGTCTAGTCAGTGATACATGCTATGCACTGACAGCATTGCCATAAGGAATCATCTACAGTCAATTCAGCAAAGCTTGGCCGATTTTGCCCGCAAAATTCGAGAAAAGTGGCGGGAAACTTGTGAAAAGCTTTTCTAAAACGACTGTAAATTTAGGACCGTGGTCCTCGATATTTAAAACGTTGATGATCCACAATCGGCTTGATCTGAGTGAGTCAATGACCTAATTGAGCATACTTTGCTTACTATTTTCACACAGCCTTGATAAATGATACGTTGCTTTTTGATTGGGAGTCAGATCCTCTATTTCAAGTCTCGTCGTATTGGCACTTTATGGAAATGCACTGATCAAAGAAAAGCTACATCAAAAGTTTCTCAAGTGTGGTTTGAGAATTGAACACTTGATGGAAACTTCTGTGCTTCGAAAATTAAGCTGATATGTCTCTTATAGACCTCATCGTGCCTCGATGAATGCATGGTGCTTGCAGCCTTCCCTGTAGAGCCAAACCTCGGGAATAAGTTTGAATCATAGTATCGTATCAATCTTTAAGTTGAAAGCCCGACGCGGCAAGATGTTGTGTGATTAGTAATTTATCCAAGAAAGCAGTAATCATTATTCACAATGGCCGATCGTCGACCTGGCAAAGTGATCCGTCTGAGATGGTTGGGGAACCAAAAAGTTACTGATTCGATTTCAGCATGAATACAAGCCCCATTGCTTCCCTCAGTTGAATACTGACTGAATTATGTTGAACTTATACTAGAAGATAAAATATGGAGACCAGCATGATTGAGGAAAGTATATACATATATCTCCGAGCGAGTTCAAAACTCATGGTATACGGTCATAAGGATATATGCGAGTTCAGTAAGGTTCAGTAAACCATTTTCATTGATGTTGTTCGAAGTATAAATACAAATAAAGGTCTTTCAGCATCCTTTTTGTTCATAGTTGTTGCACACACGGTTCACTGGACTACATACATATGTACATCAGTGTGTCTTACACATAAGAATGAGAAACAAGATGATCGGTGGTGGTGGACGTGGTACCGATCGCCAGGACAGTGTTGTGTTTGAAGTGCAATTATAATTACAGGTGGTGCGAGTGGTTGTTACATACAGTTGTTGTTAACGGTGAGATAAACGAATTTCAGCTTTGAAGGTCAACAAGAATTAAAGCTGTTTGCCTTTAATTCAATCAAACTTACTTCTCCTTCCCTTTCCCCTTCTCCATAGTCTCGTCTCTCCCTCTCCTTCTGTTCCTTTCCTTCACCTTCAAGGAAATCCATCAATCAATCAAAACATTAGCAGACTTTGACATCTATCCTACAGACTTATCGTATAATACCCTACCTCAACAGTTATCCTGCCTTAGATTGTAGTGCTAGTGATCTAGCGAAACTCACTTCACCTCCACATCTCTTTATTGCCTTCCGATCACCATGTCTGTCGAGGTCAATCCATCCCAACTCGGTTTTCAGCGTTTGTCTTCCTCTCTGCTCTCCTTCCTTATTCTACTTTCGACTTTGGCCTTTCATTCATTTCAGCTTACAGACTCACTTTCCTTTGTCTTTCATCATTTTCAGGTCCTCTTACTCAGCTGGTCAAACGTACCCTCACTGTCTCGAATCCTAATGCGCAACCTATCGCCTTCAAAGTCAAAACCACTGCTCCGAAGCAGTATTGCGTACGTCCGAATAGTGGAAGAATCGAGCCGGGTGAACGAGTGGAAGTTTCGGGTGAGTTGAAATTCCTTTCTTTGTTTTTGCCTTGGATTGCCTTTTCCTGCCTTGGGTCACGGGTGGCGCACCGGCTGATTCTTCCTTGCTTCTCAGTTCTCCTTCAGCCCATGAAAGAAGATCCAGAGGCTGGAGCAAAATGCCGTGACAAGTTCTTAGTCCAGAGTACGATCATCACCCCCGAGCGAGAATCTCGCCCATTTGCTGAGCTGGTACGAACCGTCGTTTCTTTCTCGGATCCCTTAATTGACTTGACCTTGGGACGTTTTGATTTCAATCTCGGGCAACTAGTGGTCGTCAGTAGAAAAAGAAGATAAAGGCTCGATCTCCGAACACAAGATTCGTTGCACTTATCTCCCTCCTGCCGAGGAGCTCAACGGCGCTCCCCAAACCAACGAATTCGTCGTTCATAAGAATGTTACCGGTCCCGCAGGCCTTGGTGCCATTCCGCACACCACTAACCGAGACGATGATGATGTCAGTCTTGATCTGTGATCCCATGTGATGTGTTTCCAGAGCTCAAAGAACATCCTCTTATCCCACCAGGATCCTCGATTCAACTCTGTCCGTAGCAGTAACATCGGGACATATCATCAGGCTCCATCGGGGTCTCCGCCAAATCGTTTCGAACTCGATCAGCCAGATAATACCGTCTACGTCGCAGCGCAAGATGAGTCCTTTACTGGTCGACAAAGGATCAACTCCTCAACCTCTCCCATTCACACCCTCAACCATCGTGCTTCAGGCCAAACGTCCCTCTCAGCAACCGAAGATAAGAAAGTGGCCCCGTCTACACCTGCTGCACCATCCAGATCTTCACCCATTATGAATGGTATCAGCCACAAGTCACCCAGCCCTCTTCCACCTGTAACCCCTGAGGAGATCCAGAAGTTGACATCCCAATTATCGGCAGCTCAAAAAGAAATTGAAAGGCTGAAAACATTACTCAAACAAGGAGAAGAAGGTTTGCGAAAGCGAAACAGTCATTCTGGCGCCAACTCGCATGTGAATGGAGCCGACATGATGACATTGGGTACACATGGCCTGAAGGGACCATCCGGTCTAGTGCCTGTCCAAACGGTTGTCTTGATCTCAATTGGCGTATTTGCTTTTACCTGGTGTGTACTCTGTATCTGGTCAATGTCACTAAGAACGATCTGATTGCTGATTACGCATCCAAACCTCAGGTTGTTCTTTTAATATGATCCTCATCCTGCAGGGCATGCTCAGCCTTCCTACACTGATCATCTGACTCCCATGCTAAACCTTGGAAGACTGATGTTGTCAGACTCGACCCAAGTCGTTCCAGTCCCCTTATTCGCATTATCTACATCCCGATGTGTTTCATCACTAATCTAACATTGTGACTAGCCATCCATCACAATATTTCATGTTGTTCACATTGTGGACAGACGCGAACTGCCTCTCCTATTTTATTCTGGGCTTCTTCCTTTTCTACCGAGCATCCAGGTCAGCTGATCTGGAGAAGTTATGCACCTGTCTCCCTTTGTTTGTGCAGGGTTTTGTTCCTCATACTTTTCTTACATGAGTGCTTTCCCTTCATGAGTTGTGCCCCTTCTATGCCATCTTTCTTTATTGGTTTTTATTGTTGGATATCATTTTGGGTGGACAGGAGTATGTGCCTTTGTTGTGATTATATAAATATACATATTTTTGGTGTGCTTATCACACATTGTTGGTGTGTTTCTTCGTTGTCTTTTTTGTATTGACAATCATCCAAGACAGAATCTCCTGCCATATTTCCCTCTTTTCCAGTACCCCAATGAAGACTCGATGGGTTGAGTGGAAGTTAGATCAGCCTCTAAGAGGTGACTGTCCCAGGACAGGGTTAGAGATATGCAACCAAGATCAGACATTAGATCAGTTGACCTCACTTGGCTAGGGAGGCTTCCCATACATCAAAAGTTTATCTGAATAACCATGGAATACATGTGAGCTTTAAGCTTGCTTTTCTTGATTGTTCTGGGGGAAATGGGTTCAACATGTAGCCTATCTCTTGTAATTGCTATGAAGGACATGGATTCTGGATTTCCTATCAATTGCACAAATGATCATTTACATTCATATATTTTCAGTAACATCTTTCTACCAAAAATGTATCCCTCACATAACTTCCAACCTTTTATGTCCATTCCCTACGTTTTTCTTCACCAGGAGGTTGTGAATGAGTTATTTTCTCAAAACCAAAAACATATTATCATCTGGGAAAAGCTTAGTGAGCATAGCAGGCAGTAGCACAGCTCCAAGTAGCACAGCTTTGAGGCCCCTCTGGGCTGTGCATCATGGGGACTGTAACAACACAGCCCTATGATCTTAATTTGTTTCATGTGTAACCCCACCTGCCATGTATTGTAGCAATGACTTTCATTTCAAATGCTTACCTTTGAGTTCACAGTAAGTCTGTGGGTCAAGAATTCAGTGAATTGAATTGTAGCCCAGATGCATGATTTGGCCCCACATGTTTTGGTGGTGCAAAGGCGGGTTCTATGAGCTAGTAGATATTACTACATGGAGGCACCGCCAATATAGATGCCTCGGATTATCATCGGATATAAGCCCTCGCACAGCTCTTGTCCGAGGATTTGATCCAAGGTATCTTTTGGCGCAAAAAATTACCTCGGATCAAAACCTCGGACAGATTTTGTCCAAGGATTTAAATCCGATGATACCTCGGATTTTGAAATCCGAGGCATCTATGTTGGTAGTGAGGGCTGGTATACTATTACCACAGAAAGTCCAGAGAATGAGATAAGATTTAATTCACCCTGTGCAGAATTTTGAAACAGTCTTTGGTATCAGAGGATTTGGCAAAAGATGGGTAACAAGGTCAAAGGCATTGTTCTTCAAAAGCTATGAGATGGCTTCAAGTGTTTAAAAGTCTTACACAGACCAACTCAAGTAGATCCCTATCCCATTTGTAACAACACTCCTCCAGGTTCCACATAGTAATAATTGGGGGTTTGGCCGTGATGCTTATTTTTGTCACCTTTGTTTGACCCATGCAAGTCAATCCCATTCTTGGGATGACTAACCCAAAAGGCAAAAAAATCACTACCTCAGACATCTTTACCAACATGCAAATCATGTGTAAAGAAGAGCAGCTCCTGTGAAGGGTGCCATATACAAATTGAAAACCTTTCTTGCCTGGATTCAACTTCCCATGGTGTTTCAAGTCAGAGCACAAACAGGATAGGCATGTGTGTGACTTGAAGTGAATCCAACTAGAAATCCAGTCAATGCAAACTCATTTGGAGGCTCGGCTGGCTGGTTCACTTTTGACTCGTCCTCAAAATAACACGACAAACACAAGATAAATCTTTCAAGATAAGGCTGCATAATAAAGGAATAGTTGAAATCATGGGTAAATCAATTACGAGAAATGGATGACAAATAGACTATTTTTTTGCTTATTCGGAATGATGAAGAGTTGGCAAGTAAGGAGAATGCGAGATGAACAAGAACCAAATCGAAAAGAAAACTTTTGGCCACACTAAGAAATATAAGATTTAAGGGTCAAATTCAAACAATTGCTCTAAGAATAATTCATAATCAAATTCATTTGGATCTACATCTGAAGTAGATGTAGGGGGATCCGTTCCAGTAACTGGAGTCTGTTCACGTTTTCCACCAGCTTGATATCGAGGCATTGCTTCTAAAAGATAATCTATTGCGGATTGAGGTACTAAAGCATGTCGCAAATCTACCTCTGTCACAAATGCCTATTTTTTGTAGCACATCAGCACGACTTCAGGATTTGGTGTGGATTGATACAACTTACTTTGTCACCAGCAATGCCCCTGAAGGATTCCCTAACTTGGTCAGGCGATGTAGTGTCTTCTGTGATTTGAACTAAAAATCCAACAAAGGCTTCGAATGTGACCATTCCGTCTCGGCCGGCAATTTGCATGTGGATGAGTTCGGTGTCCGAATCCTGAAGAATTGGAGAAATCAGATTCAACAAACGCGCTCTAGACAAGTTGATTGATTGATCAGAGGCTCACCGAGTAAACGATCCCCAAACTTGCCAATGCAGCACTGAACTCGGGTAAGGCCAGTTTATTCTCTTCATCTCGATCAAAATACCGAAAGGTGGTCTCGAATTCTTCGATTTGTGCCGGTGTCAATTTGGTCATCCCAGCAGAGACAATCTATGAGAAGATAAACAACATTTCAGAAGGTGTGATGTGAGCAACAATTTTCAGAAGCTGTTTTGCATACCTGATTCTCCACAAAAGCTATCTTCCGAGCAACCGCTTTCCGGACTTCTTCTGTTTCGAATGCCAGATCATCAGCCGTGTAAACGGTGTGATCATTCTCTTCAACGTTCCCATCGATGCAGTCCTGTTCAGCCTGTCTGACTTGTGCCAGAGACTGTGAGACTGATTCGCCGAGACTGCTTTGGATTTCTTTGACTCGCGAAAGTTGTTCCTGCAGAAGTCACGCCGGGTCTTAGTGGAACATAGATACATATATCTGAGATAAGAAACGTACATCGAGGGGCCCAGCCAGTGCAACCAACTCTAGAGAAAGGGAATGCAGTTGCCCTTCAAAGTTATTGGCGAGGTCAGCAAATCTGATACGCAGGTCTTCTTTGATCCTAAGCGCATAGGGGAAGAAATTCAATGTTGTACACTAAACCATTCACCAGCTTCGAGGATACTTACTGTTGTATCCTTGCGTTGATAGACCGAGAGCGTTTTGCCTCTGTGGCAAGGAGCTCTTTCCAGAATGCTTCGAGGTCCTGAACACGGTGGTATTAGCGCCATCAAAAAGGGGGGAATCGCAGAGATTACAAGTAGGCTCACTTCTAGCTTAAGACCATCAGGAGGTACGTAAGTCCTCAGATTGTAAGTTTTCAACTTGGTCACGATATTTCCCAAAAGTCCAGCCACTTCACTCTTCTGTGCCACCCAATCACGTTTGACAGTTTGTTTGTATTTCTGGAAATCAGCCGCCTGTGCCTTGACCAAAGAATAAGTTGAAGGCAATGCGGGTGTAAGTCGAGTGGCTATTGTTTGTCGGATTTCATCCATAAGTTCGGTGACTCTCCGCTCGTAATCATTCATCGAAGTCCAAATAGATTTAAGATTTTCAACAAAGTTGGCAACACGTCTGGCTTCAACCTCGGCTTTGTCTGTGAGCAAAAATATGGAAATCAGCCACTGTTGTGATGATTCGAGAGGTAATAAAGATGGTGTTACCCATTGAAGAGAATGCGTGGAAATATTGCGCAATATAGGTCATGACGGAACGTTCATCGGGTCGAACAGAATCGCATAGATCGGATATTTCAAGAAGTTGCTACAGAGTACAGAAATGATGAGAGTCGTGTCAGCATCGATTGAGAATCGCATGATGGGAGGTGATCTAGCCCGCACGGGTATACCTAGGCTCTTGGCCGCTATGTCAAATGCCATTCGCGTACAGGCATGTCGATCTGAGTGAGGTAGTGAATCCCAATCCAGCAAATCTGGACGATGATGATGGATCAATGCACATCTGCAGAAGATATGAAATTAAACATTGCAATCCATGCATCAGGATAAGAAGATGAAAGCTTAACATACAGAGCCAGACCATCTTGCCAACTGTCGCTGAAATTTTGAACATTCACCAGCGCATAATCACGCGTTTTGCGTTGACACCACAAGAGAAGACCTGGAATCAAGTTGATTCACATCAGAAAAGGTAGGGTAGAGTGACGGAGTTTATAAAGAGCTGACCTTCTTTGGCATTCACACCTTCCTCACTGATGTCCGCAATGGTAAATCGGACTATGAAAGTCAATCAAGATAGTGGTGAGTTTCGTGGCCTCCCACCTCTGAACAGTTGCCAGTTCATTCAAATGACGTCACTCACGAATCAATGTCCAAATCAAACCCAGAATTAATTTCAAATTGCCGTCCACAACATCTATAAATTTGAAGGAGGGCGATGTTCGAAGATGATCAGTAGACTGATCATGGCAAAACCAACTGCGAAATGAGTGGTACCTTCTGGTCCGATATTTGTCAGGGTGACACCACGACTTTGAATGAATTGTAGTGCTTTATTGACATTTTCTGCTTTTTGAACTCGCATACGAGGTTGACGGTTGTACCGTCCCAGAGAGGCATCCCCCATCACTTCCTAAAAATGATGTACAAATGAAATACGATCAACTTCGATTCTGGCTTGCTAGCTACGCCGAAGCTCGTGGGTAAGCGATGTGAGCAGGAAAATTTCTAACCATAAGTCGGATGAGATTTGTGCCGTCTGATAGATCTCGAGTTAGATCAGACATTGGTGGTACTTGTATGACATCCAGCTTCGCGTTGAGCCTACGAAAGAGTGGTGCAAGGATTGGTCATCTGAAGGGTATGGAAAGTGAGGTAACCAAATCTGCCAACCATTTACAAAAAGTCCGAGCCTATGGCAAAATAAATGTGTCAAAAGGGTGTTTCATAAATGTGTCAAAAGGGTGTTTCGTATGTTGAAATGAGTGTAATTGTATAGCTTACCTGCACGTCTTCAAACTCAGTTGTCTCCCTTCCCACAGTTGTAGGTGGCTTATAGCTAGATGTTGCGACTGATGACCCTGCATTGGCTGGAAAAGGTCGATCGATGAAAGGTACATGAGATGATGGTCCTGGTGGTAATGCTGAAGTGCTTAGACTAGGTCGATGTCCTAAATTCATTTTCGCGGGTTTGAAATTCTTTGTTGTGCCCACCTGTGAATCGATTGTTTGATTAGTTATTTGAGAGATGATGATGATGATGATGATGATGGTGATGATGATGATGATGATAAGACCAGAAGCAATTTATAGGAAATGAGATATTGTTAAGTCAAATTTACGAAAATTCAATTTAAACAGTTCAAATGTGGTTTGCTCAAGGTAGTTTCGGATAACCCGTTCGTCCTCATGAATGTTGACCCGCTCAAGGTATTTATGAAAACCAGTGTATACCACACACACACACCCCTTATTTACCGGATGGGTGTCATTCCTCACTTCAACTTATGTGTGGATCTCATAATTTTCTTGGCGGTCAATGAGGCACAGCCATACAATTGGTCTCATCAAGCCAGCAGAATACTACAAAGACACACTGCCGCGGCCACACCAGTGATGCTATGACGTGTAAAAGATAAAAAAAGGAAATGTGATAGAAATGACGGCTTGTCTGCTCACCGATCTGGCCTTAGGTCGTTGGTAATATTGAGGTAAAAGTTTCGGACCTGCGCTGGGCAACTGCACAAGAGGTGATACGCTGGATGCTACGCTCGCTGGTGGTACGCTCGATGGTGCGCTCGATGGTGCGCTTGGTGGTGCGCTGAATGGTACGCTCGGTGGCTCACTGGTGCCAACTTGTTCGTCATTGGAGACTTTCGTTACAGTTTCTGCTTCTGCTTGACCTCCTGAGGCTAGCCGGGTTCGCCAGAAAAACATTCCGCGTGATGAGTAACTTGACCTGCTTTCCTTGCTTGAATTCGCTTCGCCGGGAGTTTGGTTGATGGACAGGTTTTTGTGCCACGCCTATGTGATGTCTATCGAAATTAAGGGATTGCCAACGATGATGGTGTTTCTTGAATCAAATCAAGTGAAAAAAAATGTATGGTACGAAAAAATGATAGGAGAGAAAATTAAGGATTAGGGAATAAGAGCGACGACGTTCAAACTCGAGGCTCAACGTCATCATGCCTTGATTCTTAAGTCAGGGTCTCGTAGTGATCACATAGCGCTCGTTTACCACCGATGACGGCAATGATGAATTCATAGCGCGGTTTGTTAGGTGATATAGTTGATCAGATACCAAAGTAGTACCAACCAAGGGTCACAACAAGCGATGGCAACCAGTCGGAAAACCCCGACTTCAGTTAATTTTCTCTTTACATTCGTGCTTTGACAGTTGCCTAGGTCAAGGCATGTTTTGCCAATCCCTTCCAATTGACTAAGAAGATACGTTCTCGATCCCTTCCAAGGGTCAAGACCGTGTTTTACTGCTTCTGGAAGATCTACCCCAGATCTTGAGCAACGACCTCGCTTTCTAAATCGCATCGACTCTCTGAAACTGACTGCTTGTCTCAAAGAGCTTGAAGAGATCGGCATTGGGCATTGAAAAACGGGATGATAGTCTGAATACCTTGAATATAGAGCATTGGGGTCAAAAGGCTCAATATTTAAGGGGGATCTGAAAGGCTCATCTCAAACTTCGCCCTGAATGAGGGGTCATTACGCACATCAAGTATTTTTCCAAAGTGAGAAACAATTGATCTGAATGACAAAAATGATTTAAAATGCAGTAATTATGAATTTATCCTGCATGTGCCTCATCACTGCATTTTTTTACATTGATGCTGCATTTCTGTGCATTGATGCTGCATTTTGCTGCATTAAAATTAAGACACCATTTTTATTCATTTTTCTTAGTGAAAAAAGACTTCATGTGTGCGGTGGGTGGGCGTATGTATTAGAGTAGCAAACCCATACGCAGAAGACTGAATTTTCGGCTCGACACAGGGAAGGGGACACTCTTTGATAGCTAAATTTTGGAATAATTGAGTCCGACAAAGACTCGGGACGGTCTTTCAAGAGTGGATGAGGGTATTGGGTATTGTGACTGTAGTGACTCAGGAGTGGTGAGACATGAATATGCAACAATCAAATGTGAGAATTCCCCGTAAATTTCTAGGAATCGAATTATGTACATAGCATGAGGAGACGATAATTGTATCACATCGTAAGGAATGTGCTCATGATCCAAGTCGGACAAGATGAGCCAAACAAAAGCAAAGGAGTGTACCATTCAGAGAACAGACAACCAGTCCATCCGGTGTCCTCTGACTATGCTAAGTATATTCTCACATGATTGTGGGGCTTTATATTTGCTATCATCGTGGTGAGGTACCTCTTTAAGGGATCGTTGTCAGAGAAACAAGTACAAAGCCATATTTGTTCCTTCACCTCAAAATGAAATGTCTGAAAGTTCCTTATCATGCTCTGTGATATGATGAGAAGGAGAAACAAATATTTGTCACTACCATGGAGGTACATGCATAATGATCATGGCCAAAAGCGCGAGTCCCCATGCGGTCAAACGGGATCGTGTTATAAACCAATCAGCGGATCAGGAAGGAGATTTTTGTTGCCCTTAATCCATCATCCGTAACTTACATCAAAACCAAAAAACCTTGTCGGATCTCTTGAGCTCACTACACTTTTCAAAAAGATGGGGTCCCGAATGACTTCAGATCGAACTTCGAGCTCGTCTCTGATCGAGCCTATTAGTATTGTTCACATCTCCAAGAATCTTGCTTCTCATCAACGCCACCTGATACAACTCTATGCCTCGCTTGGGTATTCTCAACCCACACTTGTGGTGGAAAGGAGATTTTCTGAGTTGTATCAAAATATCTTGATGGCTATCAAGGATCAAGTGAATGAACTGGAAGGAGAAGTCGAAGCGCTCACTCAAGAAATCGAAGATCTCGTTGGCGACATTCAATACCTGCGAGTATACGTTGATGATCATCGACTGGATCGTTGGGATCTTGAAGCAATTTTGGATCATAAAGTGACCATACCACGTCTGAAATCACTGCAGAGGATCAAGCAAGAGCTTCTTCATTTGAAATATGCAAGAGAATCTCAAGGTAAAAGTTTGTTTCGAGTGAACAAATTCTGAACACATCCCAATGCATGGTGAAGCTGAGATATTCTTGATCTTTATTTCTTCAGATATCAGACTTGGAAACTCAGGTCCTGCTCTTAGTCTGGAATACCTCCAGAAACTAAATAAGCACTACATAGAATATGATCAAGAAGCTGTAAGTTAATCTTCTTCTCAAACTGGTCCACTTACAGGTAAGTAATTGATGTGTGATCTACTGATGTGTATCTAATTCTTCAGTCAAAACCCTCACCATCATCATCATATCCAACCAAAGACTATGATCGAGCTCGGGTTGACCCTGAGTTACTTGCTCATCTAGAAGGTATCACAATTTTGAAACTGGTGACAATGGCTTTGGTCATCAAAGAACAATGCCAATGCTCATTCAGAATGAAAACCTGATTCACGCTCATGAGAAAAGAATATTAGGGTTAAGAAAGGAAGCTCTAAGCCATCGGAGAGAGACTGATCACAGTAGAAATGTTGGATATTGGGACTCCGTGAGTTGTGTTCCGTTAACCCAATAGGCTACTTCAACTAACAAGAACAAATATTTGCATCTTACTCTAGTCACTTCAAAACGGCAGCACGCGAAATGAGTGCGTAGCAGACGATTCGAGAGCGATTATCAATTATGAGAGATCTTCTCAGATAAGACTTACCTACATCCTGAAAAGCCAAGAGAAAGTCAAGGTGAACCGGCAGGAATTGGTACAAAAATCACAGGGATACATGAAACTATCTTCAAAGAATTAAAAGGATAGATTGGGAGAAACACAGGAAGTTGATGCGTGAAGTGTATAAGCGGTGCAAGACTCCCAAAGTTGTTGTCAATGTAAGGTATATGAGATGGCAATGCCATTGTGCCAGCTGTATTTGTAAATTGAGCGGCTTTCAAGTTTCCGTGCATGTGATTTTGAATTATGAGCAGCTTTGATTTGAAAAGAAAAGCGTAGTTTCACTACAAGGCCCGGCCCCTCCTGCATCGGATGCAAAATGATTACATTGTACTTATACGAAGTGATTTCGTGAGGAGTTTACCTCGTGATCGCTTCGGCCATCTTCAATGCCTGTGATACGAAATATCCTACACACATGCACCAATCTTTTCAAGCATCGTCGTTTCAAATGTGGATTTGGGTACGGCAGATCCAGCAAAGCACAACATATTTTGCGAACAAAGAGGAAAAATCATGTAAGGAATTCGTCCTTTGCATCATGGACGGAAACTGGGGCCGGGCAGCCTAAATAGTTGAAGGTTCTACATTTTGTCTTGTTTAACTATAGGATCTGACCTGATCTGACTCTTCTCAACCCACTGACCCACTCTCTCACTATCTAACATGATTCACACTACTCTTCGTCACCGTCCACTCCGGTTGCAAGAGTGACTATTGAGATGTCTGAGCTCATCTCTGCCAGTTAGCTTCGTGTTTTCCTAGTGTTCTTTTCTGGTATTCGTGAATATCCATCTGGATCATAACTCAGTCCTTTCAAGGGATTTAGTCCAAATCACAAGAAATGAAATAGATTGACACAAGTACGTAGATCCTCTGCATTTTCACTCTCCCCGACTTCCTTTCGCTAATCTTGTCCTTCAAGAATTGTCATTCAACATGTTCTTTACCTATGTAGGTGTTTGTGTTGTTTTCTGTTTTTGTGTTCTTTGGTTATTCCAGTCCAAGTCTTGTATATATTTCCGAACACCAGTGCGTGTAAAGCTGCCTTAAGATCTCCTTGATGGAAATCATATAGGTAGATAGCTTGATTCTAAATACTGAAGTATCAGACATGATTGCGCCCCCTTTTCTTTGTTCAAATGAACCATGCTGATGAAGCAGTCATGAAGTGACTCGACGTTTCTCTGCAAATCTGATCCGTTCAAAATGGGCTCAATGATCCCAATGAGCTGAGATCTTGAAAGGTTTTTGACTGGCTCTTCTTCCTTGCTCAGATTGAGACAGACGTAGTGCTGTCGAATTCCTGAACCTTGCCAAAGTTGTCCCGCAAAACTCAAGCAAATCGGCCTGATATTCTGCTCAAGCTTTATGTAATCAAAGTGCATGTGTGTATGCTGTGTACTATTGTCCATTGTCTAAGCTTAGATCATGAATCTACTGATAAATGATAATTTTCCAAGCGACCAAACTCTACAGTTAAATTCACCCTTTCAAACGATTCCAAATTAAACAAATTGTCCACAACTTCATGATTATTATCTCCATCCATGGCAAAGACCATTGTAATGGATCTCTGTTTAGGAATTTCTTACGTGACTGATTGCATGATGAGAGATATCATCAAGAGAAGTCGTGATTCAAGACAAATCCTACAAATAGTTACATATATAGAGATAGTTTCTGCAGATCAAATCAAGCTTGAATAACGTAGTGCATATGATATTATGTACGGTTTGAAAATTGATACCTTGTGAGATTGGATCCTCCCAATGACAGGGTATACATAATGTTTAATGATCAACAAAAGAGTTGGATAAGATCTTCCAATCCCATGCATCCATGTGAGTAACATAGATAACACATAAGTGGTTGTTTTTGGAACGTGTACTATGCTTACAAGTGTCTGACTCTCGTGAAGAAAGGGCCTTAGGCTTCATGAGGAGTCATTCTCATATAGGTGATGATTTGTAATGATGTGTGGAAATTGGATCATTCAGAAAAATGCACAAAAGCAAAATCATATGACCATAAGTAATACAAGTACGTTCACCATTTCATCACCATCTCACTCTCCTTCACGGGAATCAACAACGAGATGTACATATCATCACCATGTGATTCGGGTCTCCTATCTGCTAACCACCCTAAAGTTGAATCCTACTTGAAATTGTCTTCTACCTGATTTAAAAAGCCTGAAAACCTTCAAGCTTAAATCAACCAATCGTAGATGGTCATAGACAACCCGAGATATGATAATGCAGCTGTCATCCATATCACGAAGGGATGGGAAAGGTAATAGAACGCTACTAGGAACAATATACACAAGACGTTCACTTGAATGGAAAGAGCACTGTGTGATTTACACATTACGTTCAGCATAAAAGCTCTAATCAAATCAATAAAAACTTATCAGTCTATTTGATCAAATCATCGATCGGATCTTAGCTCCACGTACCTCTAGCCAAGCTTTAGAGTGCGTCTGTTCATCTTTGAGTTGTTCTAGTAACTCTTTGCAACGTTCCATAGCTTCTTCCTCCGTTAAAGTTCCTTCGCCATTTGCTTTTTTGCGATTCCCGTAATGTTCTATCCCAAGATCAAAAGGAAAGAGTTTGGTGATCAGTCCAACTAAAGTGATCACACAAAAGCAAAGACCCCGATTGCTCACGCATTTTTTCACATGAAGCTTTGACTTTGTTCAATCCAAGAGCAGCCGATGATCCTTTGAGGAAATGACCTTTACGTGATAGGGTGATTAGGTCACCACTCAACCTATTGACAACCCATTAGTGATGTGAGATAGAGATGATTCAACCAGCACGACCTACACCGCTGCGTCCATTTCCTTGAATGTCGTAACAGCCTGGTAAGATAGCAAAATGGACAAAAATGAAATGAGTGAGAAGACTGGCAATTGGAAGGATATCTATGATGGTTATGAATTGATACGCACTTGATCGAAATAATCCCATGTTAAAGACTTGCTGAATGTATGCTCTTCATCATCATCCATCTCGAGTAATTGACCAAAAGTTTCCATATCTACTAAAGAATCACCTTCTGTATTGGCAACATCAGATTCATTCTGCTGCTCTGTAACAATTGAGGATCCTGGCTTCGATGATGTTCCCTTTGAAGCATCCGACACTTGGGCAGTAGATGTTTTAGTGGAATCTCCGGACTTTTTAGGTACCTCTTCGGGTGCCTTTTCACTCTGAGATGGCTTAGATGAAGACCTGGGTGCCTGTAGAGAGATAATCTAAAGTTACATCAAGTTTGCAAGAAAGTTGAAGTAAGGTAAGGTGAACCTTTTTTGAGGAATCTTCGTTATAAGTCGATGGCATTCCAATATTAATATCAGGGGTTTGTGACAACAATTCAAGAGATTCTGATGAGACGAGACCTCGGATCGGCGCATCATAAAGCACAATCAGTCACCATCATGATGTGTGGGGGTTATCGAGTGAGGATAGAAAAGGGATTGTCAGTTTAAGCTATTGTGGCGTGATTGGGAAGACCGACGGACGAAGGGAGCATCTGATTTTATAGACATACCAATGGGTTTTTGAGTTTACCGATCAGACGGGAAAAGTCGAGAGTGGTGGCTTGGTGCTGGTACTGCTACTGGTAGTGGCTGTTAGTGATTGAAGTGATTGAGTGAGGAACTTGAAGGAAGACTTCAGGGCAATCGTAGATCTCAAAAGTATCCGGTACAAATTCTTATCCTTGAACCGGTAATCTTACCGGTGCACCATATCATTCCCATGGAAAGCCCTGTTTCAACTGAACCGTTAATTGAGACGGTGAAGTCCGATCCGCAGCCGCTGGTTGGTTCCGCTTGTGAATTTAGGGCTTGCTTTGAAAATTGGCAGGGACAGCGAAGGGGATCTTTGAAAAATATGAGTGGGTCCGTCATTCGAGTTGAAAGACCAATCCAGCGCGCCAAGATAGACAAATGGTGATCACATAGGCCCACATGGTATTCACATGTAGATCGCAGAGCCTCCTAGAAAATGGCAAAATTTTGAACCCCATGAGAAATCAGAAAACGGCCAAGTTTGTATTGACAACGTAAATTGAGTCATTCATGGTTTGAAAGAAGAATATAAAAGTTGTGCGATAGACCACGGAAGTGGGAATAGAGGATAAGAAACCTTCTATGCATTGCTGAGATTGTCTTGCTATGTAGCTATTAAACAATGGAACCATATATGTGAAGTCATTATGTACATTGGAGGAGGCAAAAGATGAGATCCTAATTCTTGAACAATGTACACGGCCGAAGCGATTCGCATATATGAGATTAGGATCGCAAAAAGAAGAATGCTTTGAAAATTTTTCACCCGTGTCAATCAAAGAAATCATAAGACTCCTACGCTCAAAAGACCTATTTAAACTTCACAAAGTCCCACGCTCGACCCTCGCGAGAAGTCAAGCGAGGGACTTACGTCAAAGCCGCACATACTCATTGCTCAGAGTGAAAGCATTTGCAGGAGTCACTCTTGCAATCCATCTAGACAATTCCCTACCAAGGATATCTTTCTGGACCAAAAATATAGAGTGTGCGCGTTGGTCTTGCACGGATTTTGCGTTATTTTTTTCCCGAGGAAGCCAATTCCTTCATGCATTACAGCCGTTTCAAGAAAGATTGACGACTTTTTTTGAAGAAAGTCGTCGCCGCAGCGAGCCAAAACC
>KZ122087.1:23309-35566 GCA_002157025.1 Melampsora abietis-canadensis | reverse complement strand
GACTGAAAGAATGACAATCTTTGAAGATCAAGGTCATGTGACTATGTATCTCATTTGCCCAGGGCCATTGATCAAAGACAACATCAATCCAGTGGAATATAGAACAATTTTCAAGATGTTAACACCACAGGTTCAAACAATCCAGAGATCATCAGTGATCACACATTGGTGTCCTCATGAGAAATCCAAGCACATGTCACTTTCATATGAGAATTTATGCTATTCTTGGATTGCATAGGAACTACACCGGAGAATAAAAAGAAAGGGTAAAGTAAATAGATGAGGAAAGGGGCAAGGAGGCAAAAAGGAAATAAGAATTACACTGTAATAGACGCACACTCAACAACATTTGTATTTTTGCAGTTGCATCTCCCATCTGACCTTGCAGATAGACAGAGACAAGCGCTACTTTGCATGTTGCAAAAAGACAAGACAGACAGCACTTTGAATAAATTCCAGGCAAGAGACAGGTGTTAATTCTGTTTTTTGAAAACAACACCAATCAAAAACTGGCTTTGAACTTCTGTTGAAGCCGTGTTTTGAAGTTTATGGTGCTGTACGTCCGTATGGCACGTGTACCGGCCTGTAAACAGCTGTAGACTTTCCAGAGCATTCTGGCCTAAGGAAAACCGCTGTCAAACCTGTTTTCAGGTTGGCATGGTTTATCAATCACCTTTTAAAAACAGCAATATCAAAGTTGATTTTGATTTTGAAATTCTCAAAATTCAAAGGGCTAGGAGGCCAAAGGACATGAGATTTCACGATTATTTTGGTTGACTTAAATCCTACTATGTGATAAAAAAAGGACTCCACAAATATCTTCCAATGTCCAAGTTGACCTTAGACCAAAATCAAGTACATGGAAACCTCCTTCAACTCACCTAGGATGATACCACACTGCTTTGAAGTTCTGGAATCAAAGCTAGTAAGTGCCGGGAAAGTTTTTCAACATTTTTTTTGAATTGTTTTTTTCTTGTGTCTTGGTACTTTCTTTACAATCAAGCAAGGTTCTTGTGCCAAAGAGTTTACATAAGACAACATATCAGACAGACCTTTCTGGAATTCTTGTATTCTTGATCTTCATTTTTTGCCCTGATGTGTATGTCAATACATACTCTTTTCCATGCTATTTTTCTTCTTTTACTGAGGAAGGGTTGTGGAGCCAAAAAAACAATAAGCTGATGTATATAGACATTTTTGATCCCATGTTGCTCACCTACACAAGGAATCTGTTTTAGTCTTGAGTTATTGTAAGGAGCAGAGGGCTTAGTTCTGAAACCAGTGTCCTGTTGGTCAGCATTTCACATCTCAAGCAACCTCAGGTGTGTACTGAGCTGTAGTGCAGATGTATGGCTGTGATACTGCAAGCATCATCTTGGAGTCCTTTATGAGATATAGTCTACATGGTCTTTATTGATAATGTGATGATCAGTTTGATCTTGATCAGAGAAGGAAAGTGAGTATGGAGAGAGGTTGAAGGATCTTGAGGTGTGCAAGTGATCACAGGCCACATTGTTGTTCAAGAATACTTGAAACTTTGAGCTTGAGAATCATATAGATGATGATTTCTCTTGATACATACATGGATCATAAATAATAATCAAACAAATGATGAATGTGTTTGATTGATATGGATGTAAAGTGATATGGATATTGTAAGATTTACTTCCAATGAAGTCACATGTACATTGAGCAAGATCTCATAGAAGCTATTTTTTCCAAGTCAGATTGGGGTTGAGATTTCAATTTACTGATTTTGAATCTTGTTTGAGTGAAATGGTGAGTGTTGATTGACTGCTGAAGATGATGAAATTGTCGCAGTTGTTTTACAATGCTGAATGTGAATTGGACTTTCATTTGAACTTGCTGATTTTTGAAATCGATTTACATATGTATGTATTACAAATTCAACTTCTCAACTTCAAATCAAAAACCAACCAGTCATTCTCATTCTCATTCTCATTCTCATTCTCATTCTCATTCTCAATCTCAACCTCAATCTCAATCACCATTTAACTTATTTACATTAACCTTCACATCGATTTATCTTTCAAAATGGCATTTCACGATTCACGTCCACGTAAAGTAGTCAGTCTCAATAACAACAATCATAACTTTATCATCAAACGAAATCAATCAAATACAACAACCACTCAACTCAATCCTAATACCCACTCATTCTCATCTTCTTCAATACCGAACACCTCTCGATTATCTCCTTCTATCAATGGTAATCCAATCAAAGCTAAAATCAAACTCTCTCCCGCAATCAATCGTCCTTCTGCTTCTCCTTCTCCTGGTACGGGGTCTGTACCACATATCACTAGGCCTTCTGCTGCATCACACAAGCATAGCAGTACCACATCAGTCATCACTGCTAGAGTTGTCAAGGTAATAAGTTTATATAGCTTCTACATCACCATCTTCTTGTCAAGCTAATCCTCCTTCTTTTGGGTTTCAGTCTTCCAAGGCGCTTCATCAAATCAGTTCACGTCCGAACAGTCCTTTCCGTCCAATATCTCATACCAAAGACATCGTACTTTCACCACATGTCACCCAACGACCATCGCCCTCACGTTCAAGAGCCAACACTCATTCAGATCGATGTCCATCTCAATTGGATTCCGATTGTTTCTCATCTGCTTCTTCAACCTCAGCCAATGCAGATGGCGGATCTGAACTGTCTCGAACCCATCCACTTGGTCTTTCAACCCGTTCGAAATCCGTTCAAACTAGTCACTTATCATCATCTAATCTGGATTTCAATCATCTCACTACTTATACTCCACATGGATTTGATCATCATCATCATCAACCACTTAAAGCTCCTGATGAAAAACCCTTCAAAGCTTCCACTATTCAATCACACAGTCCTAATCTTACTCATAAGACAACCAACTCATTGATCAGTAACATCACGTCATCAGACGTCTCGCATTCCTCTCCTCCTTTGGCGTCTCCTGTGAACATCATAAACCGTCACACAATGAGCGAGATACCAAGGACCCGGGATTTACCCAGCGATAGCACAGCTGCTGCTTCTTCTCCAAGCCAACGTCCCACATCAACTGATTCTTCTTCCAATTCAAAAACAGGTTTTAATGAAACATGGAAAAAACCAGCCCATTCTACAACAGATGGCGAGCCATCTACCTCTTCTATGACAGCCCTTGTAGACCCAAAACAAACAGTAGAAGAAGACTGGGAAATATTAAATGATAAAGAAACGATTGGTGAAGAAGGAAATGGAGAAGGAGCAATGACCGAACAAGTTCCTGAGGTGGTAGAGGAAGTTGAAGAAGCGAGAGAAGATGAAGCACGAGTGAACAGAAAGGTAAGCTTGATCTATTTCCTCTAGAGATTAGAATTTGTCAAGCTGATGTTAGGTTTCTGGAATAGATCTTAGATCTCGAAATCAGTAACTCATCCTTGCTAGCCATCAATGCACGACTAGAACGAACAAAACTAAAACAAGCGAGTGAGATTCGCGAGCTACGAAAAAAGATGCGAGAAAGATCCCTCGTCCCCTCGCTCCGAGCCTACCCACCGGACGATGGCCAATCCTCCTTACACTCAGGACCGGACGAATCAGATGCCGAGAACGTGAGTCAAGAAAGTTTAAAGATTGAAAGCTTGATGAAAGAAGACGAAAAGTTTTCAGATGTGATGAGGGTATTGGAAAGCTTGATTGGAAGAGCGAGGGAGGCATTGGAGTACCAACCGGGGGAGAAAGAGTTGATGAATAAGCGGGTGTTGAATAGGGTGGAGATTGGGGTAGAAGAAGAAGAAGAGAATGAGATGGATGTAGGGGATTTGAGTCGATCGGTTTCGATTCATCACGAGTTAGGTCAGATTGGAGATACGTTTGAAACGGATGGGATGGGAGGATTGAGGTCTGGTGATCATGATTCGAAAATCGATCCGGTTCTATATCCTATCCAACCTTCATCACAACAACCACACATAACAACTACGAATGTCACTCGTCAAACTCGCTCTCCTTCGCCTTTTAAACCTCATAATCATAATCAAACAGATCCAAAACACTTAGAACGAACCAATCAGAAACCAAACATGAAGATCTTCCATTAACGTTTTTCCTACCACACATACACGTCAAGTTTTTTTCTTTCTATCATGAGTTTGTTTGATGATTTGTTTTCTCGTTATTTGATTTGATTTTGCATTATTGTTTATTGTTTTTTTGGATTCGAAAGAATCGAAAGAGTTCATTGACTATTGTTTTGTAGTGGTGTGTGGGGAATGTCTTTGTATCATTATTTGTTTATCACCTTGTTGGTTGGTTTTTGTGTGTGTTTTGTGTAACTTCTTGAATAGAATCTGAGATTTAGGGTGTAATGATCATGATTAAGAAGGGATTGAGGATTTTTGGATTTCAAGGGTATGCTTTGAGATGAGTCGAAAGTGAATGGGAGTGAAATGTTTGGGGTGATGTATGAACTAGAGCTTCCTCCATCGTCTTCATCGCCAATGCAAGCATCTGGAGCCTATCACTCGAGATGGTCTTATCGGTCGCCCGCTGCCCAGGGTTCATTCAGCGCGGCAAAGTCAGTGTCCATTCTTGGCCTGGAATGAACCCTTGCGCGTTACCGAGGTTGAAGATCAATTCTCGGACTCAAGAATGTTTTTTTTTGTCAAAACTGAAGACATATCTGTATGATCATCCTTCATCACCACTTTCTGGTTCAAACAAGTGTACATTGCACGAGTCAGAGTATAATTGAATCGAAGATGAAAATGAAAATGAAAGGTATTTGTGGTGATGGCTTTAAAGCAGATTAGGATGATGTATCTTGAGATGAGGTGTGGGTGGAAATGAGATATAAACTTACTTTCAATGAGTTTTGAAGTAGAATGAAAGATGTGATTTGCATACATATAAAACTCATCAGGATATATAATTGGTCAAGAATAAGAAGTCAAGTAGTGTATATATGTATTAAAAAATATCTTACACAGGGAACTCAGTCAGGTTTACTTTGCAAGTCAAATCACCATTGAAGAGGTTTGTATTGTAGGTACACTTCTGTTATCAGCAAAGGTAGATAAAAAGTTGGCTCGATTTTCTGATCTTGAGCATTGAATTTGGGCATTTCAATGATAGTGAAGAGCATGTTGCTGATGTGTCACACACTGATTTACATACAAGCTGAAACCAGTGTATATACAGCTCCTTGTGATACGCTTATATATGAGCAGCTCCGACGGTCCTCGGGCATGAATTAGACCCGGTGTTGTATTCAAACTCATTTTTTGTGATAAAGCCAAGAAGTCTTTAGATGGGAAAACCTTTGAACAAATCGATTTCATTTATACAATCTATCTTCAAAATGACCAGATTACGATCAAGATCAAGTTCAATCGAAAGACCATCATCATCATCATCATCATCAAATAATTCAGATGAACATCAATCAAAGAAAGTGAAACTTGACAATGATTTAAATGGCCAAGAAGAAGAAGAACAACAGAAAATCGAGAGTGAAGAGTTGAAGGAATTGAAGGTTCATCAAACCTTTGCGGATTTATATTCTCCTGGACTCTATTTGGCTCCTATGGTTAGGATTGGAACTTGTGAATCTTCTTCAAATCTTTGTCTTGCTTCGACTTTAATGAACTGAAATTTCGTTTTCCGTAGTGACCACTCGATTATTAGCATTAGAGTATGGTGCAGCATTAGTTTGGGGACCTGAAATTGTAGATAAAGCGATCATTGGATCAGAAAGAATTGTAGATGGTAATTTATCACACTTTTCAGATCTCTTGGTTATGATTCTTTTTCACATTCACGCTAAAGTTTGTGTGTGTGTGTGTGCGTGGGTATTGGAATTTAACTTAGAAAGAACTGGAACTATTCAGTATACAAAAAATAATGGAACTACTTCTATTTGGCAAACTCATCCAAGAGAGTAAGTAAATTTTCAAACCTCCTCTTTCTACAAGGTTTTTTGATTGATGATTTCGATTTCGATCTTAGGAAATCTCGATTAATTTATCAAATTGGTAGTGCGGATAAAGAATTAGCACTTAAAGCCGCACAAACCGTCTTACAGGATGTTAGTGGGATTGATTTGAATTGTGGATGTCCAAAGGTCAGGAAAAATTTCAATGGAAAATTCTAGATCGACCGTTAACGATTCCACTCTCGTCACAATTTACTACAGGACTTTTCTTTGAAAGGCGGGATGGGTGCTGCATTATTAAAGGAACCAGACAAATTATGTGGAGTAAGAAAAGCCGATTTGACTTTACTACACTACCTCCTTCCATAAAAACCGTAGCTTATCCTGAATCTATTCGAAAACATCTTCTTTGGTTTAGATTCTTTCTCATCTAGTGAAGAACATTCCGACCCATCCAATCTCAGCCAAGATCCGACTATTACCGAACCAAGATGATACCCTAACGCTAGTCAAAAAGATCAGCGCGACCGGTATATCCTGTTTAACAGTCCATTGTCGTACCCAACTTATGAGATCAACTGAACCAGCACTCCTACACCGCTTGAAAGAAATTGTTGAAACGGTTCAAGCATCAAGGAAGTCTAGTACTCCTTTACCTGTCGTTGCTAATGGTGATTGTTTTGAGTTTAAAGATATGGAAAAGATTAAATCTTTGACTGGGGTTGAAAGAGTTATGATTGCTAGAGGTGCAGAACGGAATGTGTCTTGCTTCAGATCTGATGGTCCTTTAGATCCGGTGACGCAGATCATGCCTTTGTTCATCAAGACTGGTTTGGTAACCGGACAAGGATATGCCAATGCAAAGTAAACTCGGCTCTTTTTCCACATACCTTACAAACCCTAACACCGCTGAGATCTTGGTTGGTTCTTCATAGATATTGTTTGACGACTATGGATGTGAAAACTCCTTCGAAGCATGAAACGTTGAAGAACGCTAAATCGATTCGTAAAGAAATCAAAACTAAGATCCAACAAAGTAAAGATTGGGCATCGATGAGTGAAGTATTTGGAGTGAATTATCTTGAAGCAAAACAAAGTTTATTACTTGATGACCTTTTTAAAGATCAAATCCTTTCTTAAATCTTGTTCTTTTGTATATTCAGCATTGTATGTAATGTTTGATTTTCTTCTTATTGGGATTGGCATCTTTTTGGTTGGTTGGGATTTTGAAATTGTTTTACATAAGTAGGATTTAGGAATGTTGGATTTGAGCCTTGAGTTCTGATTATGTACTCAGAGTTAAGCCAAAGATAAGAAGTGATTTAAAGTTATGATGTCATAGATATGGTCATCAAGTTGAAGATGTTATGACGTCATGTGATCATCAAAATTATTGTATGTACATAATGTCATCAGGTCATGAAGACAGTAAACAGAGTTTTGAAAGTGATCACAATTTATAGACTTCTTTTAGCGTTCTTCTACTCGAGTCTCTATCTCACACCCAATCATCAATTCCTATCGATGGACATGGACTTTGATACAGCAGGGGTGCCAGACTGAGTTGATGACGATTCAATTCCTCATCCGAAGTACGAAATTCCTTACAGAAAGTGTTGCGGAAACGACATCGATAATTTCTAAGATGCGGACAAAATAATGAAATCGTAACGAGTTTGATCGAATGTCTTGCCGAGCTCAATTCTATCCATGAAGGCTTCATCGACGGAATTGAAGTTGACTACCGACCTATACCTGTCGTATGATATCATCACGTAGATGACTGCCGATTGGAATACAATGACTGCTCAAGGAAATACAAGCTTGGAGATCTTGCAAGGAAAGATGAGTTTCACACCTTTCTGCGAGAATCTCATTCAAGAGAATTCTTCAGTGGGATATCAAGACCTGTAGATCAATTTTCAAGTTCACCAGAAGTATTTATGACTTTTGTGAATCAACCAGTCATTCTTTCTCATCTTCATCAAGTCTTATATCTTCAAATTAAAGGTAAAAACATCATCATGCTAGAGAACTTGGCATCATTCTTACAATAAACACTAACACTAAGCCTGAATTGCCATCTTCTAGGATCAATCCTTAAATTATAAGAAATTCACATCTCAAACCAAGAACTAAACATGTCATCATTTTATTCCACATTCAAAATCATCTTTCAATTAGGATTTATACTGATAATCAGTCATTCTCTATCAGCCAAATGTTCACCAGACAGAAATCTCCTTCATATTGTCAAGATGCCAGAACCTTTTCAGTTTACAATTGAACAAACTGGCTTGGGGAAATTGTGTAAACTCATGTTTGGACAAACTGATGTGAAGAACTTAGGAAAAGGTAAAGTTGTATGTTCACTTAGCTATGTGGTCTCAAAATTCAAGATGATTGAATTATCTAATATTATGTAGGTACAAGAATGAGGGATGTCACATATCCTGTGGAAAATCCTCCATTAAGGAAACCATCAGGTATCTGATTTTTCATTGTTTCTGGGAAGGTATAGATGAACAGAAGGCTAATTTATTGTTGAATGTTATAGCAGCTCAAGGTCTGGATTACACAAAAGCAATTAGGAATACACATCTTGCACCATTACCAAGGCCTAATGCTATAAACAATATGATGCTCTAAACAAGACCATATAGCTTTCAAGGTGTATACACCATGTAAATATCCTTATAGCACATCAACGTGCACACACAAAAGACTTGCCTTAGACTCTGTAACAACCCATCAAAGAGTCGCCACAATAAGCACATCTTCCCCTTATCACCTGGGAGGTTGAAAGTCAGTGGACCCCTGCCAACAACAAAGGATTCTGCAAATCCTTTAAACAAATCACAAAGCACAAAGGGTGCTCAACAACAATCTCAGTCTGAATCCAATCAAAAGACTTTGAGGTTTGTTTCAAAACTCTCTGTGTGTGCCTGTTGACGTGCCACACCAATATGTACATGATGATATAAGAAAGAAGGTGATCAGAAGGAATTACAAATAGATCACATGACCTTTGTAGTCTATATTCTCAATCTACCAGAACTCAAAGTAGATGAAGAAACAAGTTAGCTTGTATCCAATTTAAGGATGCCACAAGTTTCTTTTTAGGTAAATCTCTCTTGGGGCTTGAGTGTATATATGTATACAACAAAAGGATTGGTTTACCAAATCAACGTTTTTCTTGCTTTCTCTTGTTTGTCTTACCTTTGAATTCCTGTAAAGTATTTATGCTTCAATAAGGCCCAGGGGATGTTGATTTGATCTTCATAAATTATGTTTCAGAGAATGTGTGAATTCAATGATGACTATATGTTGTCAAACCCACAAAGATTCATAAGTTAGGGCATTAGATTTTGCTAAGCAGTATGGCTGTTTGTTCAATTTGATATGAATTACCAAAAATTCATAAAACTTGACATTTTGATCATGACACATTTGACCCTGGGAAGTTAGGTGTAAAGATGGGGATGAAGATCAGCACAAGATCTGTTTCACAACTTCATGCATTCTTTTCACTTCTACAAACCTCAACCCTGGATTCATTGCTTCTTAACATTGTGTTGGCTTGATAAGATGTCATCTACATTTATAGTGACTCAAATGTATGTAATTTCCACCCTGACAATCTTCCAAAACATATTCTCTTTGACACAATCATATCCAGGTATATGATGACTAGGACAGAGGAAAGCTGTGTATTGCATAATAGTATCACAATGATGCTTAGTATTTTGGGCCACAGATGATCTTTTGTCTTTGATGCCATAAAGAGTGAACCTCCAAATCAGGATGGGGTAGAAGACAAAATGCACCATACAGGCCTTGTGTTCAGAAAATCAGAAAAGCAGGTTGGTGCACTTAGATCACTCATCACTTATAGTTGGCAGCACACCTTGATCTGCCTTTACATGTGTTCATTTCCATTCATACTCCTTATTAATATATCTGCCACAGTAGAAATAATGCAAGATTAAAGGCGGAACCTTATGATATTTTGGTGATAGGTTGAAATTGAGAGGGAGGCTGAAAAGGAAAGATTGGCCATAGAAATCAAATTGCCAGGCTAGCGTATCTGAGCCAAAATCTAACAATCATATCATCAAAACAAGGATGTTGAAACTTTTGGTTGCCAGCTGTGATTGTTTCAAAAGAAATGGAGGATGAGTGGATTTAATCACCTAAATGACTCCACTAAAGATTCACATGAAAGGTTTTACATGAAGGATCAACAGGCATACTCAACTCATTAAGCGGGAGGATAGAAGCCTATCCAGAGCAACACACTAATCGGGCTCCAGATACCACACCAAATCCACCACCATCTTCCAGTCTGTTCACCAGGCCATAAACCCCAACCTGATCCCACTTGATCAGCAAGAGCCCACCAAATTCCAGGAATACTAGCTGCCTGACGTAAGATAATTTGAACATGTGAATTAAAGAATAATATGAAAGTCAAGATCAATTGTAAATGAATGTAAATTGTTAATCGAGATCTCAGGAAAGGTCGAGAAGTATCAAGTTTTGAGGATCTGTAGTATGTTGAGATGCCTGAAAAGGAGAGGTAGTAAAGTGGGATAGAGATTATGAAATTTGGAATTTGTGCGGATTTCCAATATCGTAAAAATCCTACATCCCTTTGAAAGCATTGAGATATATTAGATCTAGTCAATTTTCGAAATTGGTATTGCGAAGGAAGGTAGCAGGGCGAATTGTTCATTTGGCTTGACGAGCTTTGGAAGTGTCTTGTAGAGACGGAAGAGACGAGCAAGAATTGTTGAAAGACACTCTGATCACTTACCAGTAGTGAGACTGAACAAATGGATAAATTGCAGGGAGTGTATTTGAACACCAAGGTCGAGGTGAAAAGGACTCTGAACCTCCCTGATTTAAGCAGAAACGAAGGTACGCCTGATATTGATCCAAAAGGAATGGTGCACAAGTGATCAAGGCAAGCACAGCGGTCTCAATGGCCCGGATGCCAATGAGCTGATCAATCATTTGTAAACGAAGCCGATAAAACAAATCAGGAGCTCATGCATATCTTGGTAAACATACTAGAAGGACATTTGGAGTCAAAAAGAAATGAAACCGACTATCAATGAACCGAACCAATCCGTTGGATTAGTACGTATCCGTCGAAGCGATTGTTTGATCCAATCCCATCCCCAAAACCCCGCCATCATCACACCCAAGGGCCTGAAACTTGTAGAAATCGCCCAAAGCCCAGCGATCGTCAATTTGAGTAGACAAACTGATATTTTGAGACGTCTTTGGGGGTATCGATCAAGTCTTGCGAAACCCAACATGCCAGCGAAGGTGAAGAGGGCAAAGAAGGGCTCGGTGTAGACTACGACTTGAGTACTTGGAGATGGCGAAAAGATGTGAAGTAAGCTGGTGAGAAATGAAAACTGACTAGAAGTTGTTAACTCCATTGTCAAGCTGTTCATTAGTATTGCAAACCGCACCCCACCACGGAAAACATCGTCAGATAACAAGAAACACTGAAAAGACATGACAAAAGTGATGGGCGATGACCAACAGGTACAGCATCACAGTTGAAAGAACACTGGCTAGCAACGCCAACAAGCTACCTCCCAAAATAGCAGCTTGTTCTTGAGTATAAAGACTTTGAGGCACAAGTGAATGACCTAGAGATAAGACCCAAGTGATGCCTTTACCAAAGGCCCATTGTTGTTCAACAGTTCGACCACCATGCCGAAAAATCGACAAGAAATGTAAAACGTCCCATCGAACCAATCCTTCTAGCGCGCCCATAGAACGAGCTGATGAATCGAAGGCGGGCACCAAATTGAATTTTGGGATGAGCAATATTAGAGCAAAGGTGATCGAACGAATCGTGAATGCTATAGACGCGATCTTGATCAGATTCCTTTGTTGGTTCATCGCTTTTTGAAGTTACAATCGTCGATCAACAACGTCCAAAATTTCAAGACGATTGTATTCCGATGCTGGGAAGGACTTGCGGATCGCCAGAGTAAAGATGTGAGTAGAAAAGTGGTGAAGGACCCGTCTGCTGGTTTGTATGTAGCGGCATCAGTGAGTATAACAATTCTTCTTGCTTCGTTCTTTGTCGAACCTTGCCCGGCCAAAGCAATTCGTTCGCTGGCGTGTCTCGGCGTATCTTGCTTTGATGAATCAGATAAAGAGATGATGGAAGACTCCGACACGCTGAGGTGAGGGTCTCGAGAACGGTTGCCCGTTTCTGTTTTGTATCTTGCGGACAAACCCCGCGCGAACGTGATTCCGGCCCGAGCATGGGAACCTTTGAGCAAACCCGGAGGCTGAGCCAGGTTG
>KZ122087.1:8057-23259 GCA_002157025.1 Melampsora abietis-canadensis | reverse complement strand
ATTGACACGTTTGCAACTCGGCAAGACCGTCGCAAGCTTAACAATGGCGTCTAAGAGCTTCAAGGAAAGCATTTTTTGTTTGATTCTGTGTGTTTTCAAGCAAGAAGAGCATTGTAAACCAAGAGTGAGCGCACAAAAAACTACATCATCCTCAAAGTTTTGTCGACAAGCTTTCAAGGAACGCTACTATTAGTCGTAAAGACTAGTTGAACGAAGATCATCACCACAAAAGTGTCTTCTTACATCCTCTCACTCTAAGAATTTTTATTCAAATTGGTTTCTGTGGATCAGTTTTGTGGATTTTCTGATTTTGATAAATCATCACATTGGAATTCGAGAGTCTTTAGCATCAAGCTGGAAGGATGGAAAATGACAAAAACAACTGGGTTTATGGTCCAAACATGCAAGAAAGAAATCACCAGGAGAAACTTTAGAAAAGAAGATTCCTATCGAGTTGGCAACACAAATTTACAAAACAGAACCATTCAGGTACACGTTAACATCTTCGGTTTTTTCTATAACTTATAAAGACCTTGACAAATCCGAATTTCTAGTTTACCATGTATCTACAAAAATTGATACATCCTTGAATATGAAAAGGGTACCAATGACGAAAGACGAAATTCCTGGGGATAAAGAGTGGCAGGATGTACCAATCCAGAAGTGCAGACAAGCCTGTTGTACTGATGATATGTTGAAACTTGTGCATTCCGTCTGGATCGTGCAATATCTGAGGAATCTATATAAATTTCCGGTTTCGACGATTGAGCGGAACACTTGAAGATTGAGAAGTTTCTGTACTTCGCCGATTTTTCTCACCAAAGCCACCATTTGTGAAAGGTTCTGGAAGGGTGGAGTAGGGGTATCTACCGACTGGATACTGTAGATCATCGATTTGATTTTCAGGTTGAATGAGATTATCAAGAACTTCATCGAATTCTCCTTGAGTGTTTCGATCAACAATCCCTTCGATCCAATTTGTGACTATTATTGCTTGATCTTCTGAAAAGCCATGATCTAAACCAGGAAGGGTTTTGAATTTAGCTCGACCAAAAGCTTCTTGAGCGATTTTTTGAAATAATTGAAATCCCGATTTCGCAGCATTATAATTTAACACACTGTCTATTGTTCCGTGGATCCAGTATAGAGAAGTTGATCGATAAAAGCCAGGAACTGGTGATAGAAGAAGTGGCAATCTGAAAGGAAGAGGTAGATAGCCAGACTTTCAAGAGTTGAAAGTAAGCAACCACGCCAGACTTTATTTGAACAGACATATATCGTTTTACGTACCAAAATCAACGTAGCAGCAGGAGGCTCGAAAAGTGACAAGCTGGTGAGCAGACTCATCACCGCACCTGTTGAATTGGCAAAAAGAAATGGAGAGAGAATTCTCAATAATCATCCAGGATGGCCCATCCATTGGCCCAAAGCCACATAGAGGATTTCTTACCTTGACTGAAGCCAGCAATGATGGTGCTATTCATTTGCATCTTTGATTCTTTGATTTGTTCAACAATAATCGTAGAAATCTGAATGCAACTCCGTTTCAAACCTTCCTCATCTTCCAAATAATTTAAATCGCGCCAATCCTTAATATCAAACCAACCAGGTCTTTCACCTCCGTTTGGTTGATCTGAATAAACGGTAATTGGGATCACAGGTGCCTTAGGTAAGATGAACCTAAGACCACTCAAATTTCCAATTGTTTGCTGATTGGGAGGTCGACGTAAGGTAGATAAAAGTGTTTCCCGCCATTGATAACCGTGAGTGGAATTAACAGAGCCTAGACCGTGCAAAAAGACGACCGTCCATCCTCTACCTTTGCCTTGCGTAGGGTCGATAGGCTCAAGGACATCAAAGTCCAGAGAAGTTATCCCGGGTTTTGTGACTGTCCAATCGGCTCGGTAAAGTTGCGAGACTAGATGTTCAGGTGGTGGTGGTGGATTGAGTTTGCTTGCAAGTAATGAGACGTTCAAAGTAGTGGGTGACGCTGGCAATAGGGAATTTGAACGGTGATGTAGTCGAGGTCCGACATGTGCACCTAGTATGAAAGATGAAAAGAAGGTGATTGAAAGACACAACACAACAAAACGATGATTCCATAGCCAGCTTGCGAAACTCCAGAAGACGGCATTCCGTTGAGTCCATAATTCACTGGCGTTCGATTTCAAACGACCATGCCACGGAGTGCGGGGAGAGGTGTTGACATCTACCTGAGGCCGTTTTTCTAACGCCGTACAAGACTGAAGGGGGTCAATGCTCATTGCGAGAGGTTTGGGGTATCAGATTCTTTGGGGAAGTAAATAAAGGAAGAGATATATTATGGGTCGAGATGCAAAGCTCAGTTGTGGTATATGATGGGCCTGCGAGTCCCTATTGATCTAAGCAACCCCAATGAGTCCGGCTGAGCCAAAAAGTTGAACACAATCAGTGATTCAAGAGCAAAAAAACCTTCACCTGGTGATCGGAAAAGGTTTGAGGAAGGTTCAGATGAGATTGGTTGAGATGAAGGCAACAGAAAGTAGTGGCAGGCGATTCACTTTTGATTTTTTCTTCCTTAGAAGGAGATATTGAATGAGTGCTGAGTGAATCTGGATTGACGCGCATCCTGAAAAGTTCATACTGTGTTTGAACTGACTAGCTGAGGATGACCTGATTGCGAGGGTAAACTTCATTGATACGAATGCAAGTATTGGCTTAGGACTGCATCATTTAACGATAAACGAGTGGTGAAATAGGATGTGTTTATCTATGCTGCGAACAAATGCATGTTACCAAATGGAGAACAGAAGAAACAAAACAACTCTTGCTCGTTAACTTCAGAGGTCAAGCACACATCATAAAAGCCAAATAGAATTTTAGTTTATCAGCTCAATCGACAAACTTGCATGTTCTCATCCTCCAAACTCAAGTGCGCTAACAATACATACCCAATACAAAAAAAAACGAAACATTCTATGCGGATATTTGTCCCAGATTGAGTTCTATGAACGATTGGTGAAAAAACAAAAGGTATCTCAAGAGTCTAATCACATCAGCAAACCCATCACTGCTTGTCTAATCAGACTTTGGTCTATTGTGTTTGCCAATAATAACGAGTTCACTTACCAGCACTGGAGATCGGATTACTCCCGTGTTTTGCTTCGACGGGGGAAGAAGCGGCCAGTTGAATTCTTGAAAACTTGTCATGAATAATTGAAGTTGCGGTCTTCAAGATGAGTTGATTCACGCTATTGCTAATCAACCCGAAAACAGACAGCTCCCCACTTGATTTGTCAAAAGTATGGGTGATCACAAGTTTAGATGGTAGTCCGACACGTCCAGCTTCCAATGCCGAAGCAGGCGAACTGCATTCTATCAATGATGCTGCTTAACAGAGGGAAATTGAGATGCGCTATCGAGATCAACTTTTCGTCTGCTGGATGCGCTTTCTTATTGTGGGACGTTCGATCGCCTACTCTCGTGTCAGCATTCCATGTGCAAGTCAACCAACTCATCTACTCCAAGAAATTTGCTCTAACATCACCGCCAACAAAGATACCTCGGATTTAGATTCTAAACTCATCAGAGTCCCACGCTGTCCTCGCTCGAGTAATTGACCCGAGGCAATCTGTGAGGCTGAAGATAGCCTCGGATTTATTCCGAGGAAATCTATATCCGAGGATACCTCGGATTTTCCATCTTTGTTGGCAGTGCATTGAACTTGAAGGAACAGCTATCACTTATGATTTCGGGTCATGTTTTCTTCAAGAGATCAATTGGTTATATAACATACTCCAGAGAGGTACTTGAACTTCTTTACATTTTCTACTCAAGGAATCAAAAAAGAACCTCAAAAAGGCTCATCTTTCTGTGTACCTACCACGCTCGCCGTGCTGATTTGCTCTGCGCGGCTTTCTGTGTACTTAGGAAGCTCCACATGTGGAATCACTCTACTTGACCCCTAGCACATTCTGCCACTCTAATCTTCGAGGACATCTCAAGCTGAAAGATGCGCTTAGAAATGATTGATAACCAATACCGAGCGCCTTTCACACATCTTTATACTCGCAAAGGTTCTTCGCTTGGTCGCCAGCTAGGTGATATATCGCGATGTCGACATGGGCGAAGAAACTCACAATGATTACACATTCTGTGTTTGATCATGTTTTATCATGTAGCTGGACTTCAGTCAATAGCACAGGCTCACCAGACAAGAACGCATACAACAGCTCAACCTTTGAGGATCAAGTGAGGCTTAGAGCTTAAAAAGATCAGCCCTGAAGTGGGGAAATGATTCTGCGCACCATGGAGTTATCAAGATCATCTCATGAGCATCTTCAATCCTGCACGTCTTCCTGAGCCAACGAAGTACACCTACATCGGCCAAGAAGTCTCCTCAGGTTTCATGTGTGAGGCTTTGATAATTGATCTAATTAAGTTTTTTGCTCACGTCCGTATGATATGTGGTTGGGAAATGTGGCAACACAATCATTTGATCAAGAGAGGATGACAGATGCAGTGGAGTGAGGACGAACCCTGAACTATATCATTACATTATTCTAGAGTCGGGATACTCTGAGAGGAATGGAAGGCAATGGATGAAATGTTGATTACCCGCGTGCTGCGAGCCGTCATACAAGCCTGCCCCGATTCCCGTGTGTCAAATCTCCCACTGACTTTCCTGAATCCACCACATCATTTATGTGTATGTACAACTAATCCGATCCGACCCATCTTTTGAGATCACAATCATGCCTCGCCCTAAACGAATGCCAAAGGTTTATTGTGTCAGACATGGGCCAACAGAATGGTATGTCCTTTCAGACATACTACATATCCTCCTTTAATGTGACTAACGTTCAAAGAACTCATTCGGGTATCTTAGGAGTTTGAACGGCCGCCATGTTTGTCTTCAGTTCACCTATTCTAATTCATCTGACTGAAGCCGACCGACATCTTCAGACCGGTACAACTGAACTACCACTCACTCCCGGAGGAGAACTGATAGTCTCTCAATCTTCCCCGAGACTCGTCGGTCCTGGTAGTTGAGCTTTTATCCTCTTCGCCAGTCAATGATCCAACGTTTGACCGAAACTGAAGCAAACTCTTCAACAGAAATATTAGACCCTGCAACGATCTCTATTGCATTTATTTCACCACGTTTACGAGCTCAACGCACATTTGAACTCTTGTTCCCATCTCAGGACTCTCGACCCAAGACTGAGGTCAAGGAGGACATTCGTGAATGGACTTATGGAGATTATGAAGGTATTTCCTTCCACTTAATCTCTTGAAATTATCTACATATGCAAATATGTTGGCCTTAATCTTCATGATGATGTGCCTTAGGACTCTGGAAACACGAAGTGGTGGAGATCCGTAAGGAAAAAGGTCTCGAGAGTGGAAAAGACGGTTGGGATATATGGGTAAGATCGAGTGTTTGATCTTCTCTATCCAAGCAGCAGTTTGCTGACGCTAAGGGAAGTTAGGTAGACGGCTGTGAGGGAGGCGAAAGTCCGGAAGAGCTCGTGATTCGAGCTGATCGAGTGGTCGAACATATCAAATATCTACATCGTGCATGGATGGAAGACCCATGCCGAAAAGAAGACGATGTGGGAGGTGATGTTTTGCTGGTCACACATGGGTAATACTAACACATCCGCTTTATTCCAAATTGACTCGTCAAGTTTGCTGATGAGAGTCGGGTCACTTACAGGCATTTCTCAAGATGTTTTGTTGCGCGATGGCTTGGGTTGCCATTGCCTATGGGTGGTCTTTTTGTTGTTGACACTGGTTCGGTGACTGTTGGTCAGTACTATCATGGACTGGACAGAACAGTGTTGGGTGGACTCAACATTAGCGGACATGATGCTTAGTGTGCTGAACGACGGGAGGAAGGCTACCATTCTATCAATTGAGTTAAAAGCACCATGTCTGAGACCAACAACATCTTGAATATTGTCAGGATACCGAGTTTATGTATTGCTTTTTTTTGAAGTGTGTGCCTGTAAATCGAATGTCGTTCCATGTAAATGTGTGGCTGCTGTCAATACCTTAAGCCCGAATTTCTGTGACATCATCAGACCATGAAAAGGTGCAAGAGACCGGCTCTCATGGATGGATTCATTGGCACGGCACGGTGGATATATATCGCAAGCATGCTGGCCTGCAATTCTTGTAATGTGATCACACTGAGAATAAAACACCAAGCCCATTTAAAAGGATCAGGCAAAGTTCTCATTGGTTGATTGAGAACTTTGAGCTTTTATAGGGTTGTGTCTTGAGACCCTGTACCGATGTATTTCAAAGTTCTCCTCAAGAGGCAGGATCTACATGAACCTTTGCAATCATTATCTTCCACCAAGTTCATAACTGCCATTCGACCATCTTCGATCAATTCTATATCACTTACAGTCAACCTAGACCTGAAAAATCCACATCATTCTTTGCAAAAGGAACGCATTGGTTCTAAAGCCCACGACGACTTAGCCGGGTCAAGGCGTGCACTGAGAGACACGCCCCGTAGAAGATACGGACGGAATTGCGCATCAGAAGGAAAACTTAAACTTCTGAGAGTAATCCTTACCACTTCACACTGGCAATGAGTCATCATCATCAGATCTCAACGTTATCAAACAAGTGAAGATAACAAGATCGATCAATTTCTGATACCTCCCACCCACCAAACAGAGGAGAGTAAAGACATAAGTCAGAATAGATTAAAGGAACCCACCCACCGACCCACTGGCGCAAGTCCAGCCTAGAGGTTTGGTTCACGAGAACCAGCCCCGGGCGCGAGGCTACGCCAACCCCCCATACCAACCTCTCTGACACAAGGGTAAGAGAGGTCATTGGGTTTGGTTCCCAAATGCCAAAGAGGGATGTACGGTAGCAAACACATGCTACCGTACATTAAGTCAACCCACCTATAACCACAGCGAGTTAATGATTGGGTGGTCGGCTGCCAGTCCAAACCTCATTTGGGATTTGTTTGCACCTTGCCAAACAAACCTCTTGATGGTATGAGTTGAGTGTGACTATCCGGTGAAACAAGTGTTTGAGTTATGAAGACAGGAATTATGCAATTTGTCAGAAACCATAATTTTGCGAGTCATCATTTGGGTATGTATGGGTTATGTCTCATGACTTGACCATACATAAGAAGATGGGATTCACAAATTACGATAAAGCTGATTCGTTCAGATTCTTCAAGTTATTTTCAAACAAGTACTTACTTAAACTGCGATTCAAAGGGAGAAGTCAAAATCAAAGACAATAGGTATGTAGCTACACCCTACCATGAGAACGAAATATCGTGAAGGTGATCTTTGATCCATCTCAGTGGTCATGTCGATCCTTCCTCGCCAAACTCGATCTCTCCGTGCTATCGGAACTTCAATCTCGCGTCTCTCGCGCGGTTATGCGACGGAGGCGAAAGTGAGATTCTTTCCAGATGAACCCTCGAAGCCCATCATGAAGAACGATCAGCTGCCGGGTCCAAAGAGTCAAGATTTGTCCGGAAAGATGAATGTATGGCAAGATGGTATGCCATTGGTCATCGATCAGTCGATTTAGGCTTGTCATCTGGGATACGTTGCTCACAGTGTGCATGGCTTTGGAATAGTTCGCGCACAGCAACTCATTGCAGGTAAATGCTGATCTCGCGCCTCCGTTCCTTACCTCCACTGACTCGCACCTTATCATTTATCGACTAGACTACTCCAATAGCATAGGGAATTATCTACAAGATGCAGACGGCAACAAACTCTTGGACGTCTTCGCTCAGATCGGTTTGTCTTTTGCGCGGCATGTCTTCAATCTTATTGAGGACGGACGGTTGAACTCAAATGGCACCTCGGGCCTTTGTTTTGCGTAGCATCCATTGCAATTGGGTATAACCATCCTAAGCTGTTAACTTTGGCGAGAACGGTTAGTAATACTCTGACCTCACTTGTGCTTCATCTTCAAATGTCAAACCGAAATCTTATTTTCTCTTGCACCAAATCCAGGATGAATTTGTTCAGTTGGCGTAAGCACCTCTCATGACACCTTCAGTGTGATGGGGCTCTCAAAAAGCTGTTGATAAATATAACAATGACTGTTCGAATCAACAGAATGAATCGACCTGCTCTTGGTAGTTTTCCACCATCAAATTGGGACAGCATAATTTCAGATGGCTTACTCAAAGTAGCACCCCCAGGACTTGATCAATTATTCACAATGATGTTTGTCATCATAATAACATGCAGATTTTCTCTCATCTTTCTGCTTCGATATATTGAACTTCTTAGCTGATGACCTTGACTGACTGGATTCAATTTGGACACAGGTGTGGATCTTGTGCCAACGAAGGTGCTCTGAAAGCCGCATTTTTCGCTTACCGCCAACGTGAAAGAGGCAGTCGACTCGCCGAGTTCACGTCTGAAGAGCTTAAATCTTGTATGAACAACCACACCCCAGGATCACCTGATCTTGTGGCGATGAGCTTTAGAAGTGGCTTCCATGGCAGGTTGTTCGGATCGTTAAGTCTGACTCGAAGTAAAGCAATTCACAAAGTATGCAAATATCCAATTTCTCGATATGCAAGTGGACTGATAAATTGATACACCCTGTCTTGTACACCTTTTTGGTCGTAGGTCGATGTACCAGCCTTTGATTGGCCCGCCGTCGAGTTCCCTCAACTGCGCTACCCACTGGAAGAATTTGAAGCCGAAAACAAAAAAATCGAAGCTGCGTGTCTGCAAGGTGTGGAGGAGACCATACTTGAATGGTATGTGGTCTGATGATAACCCCCTTTCTGAACATTTGATCGACGTGAATCTCTCAACGCTTTGCATCGTGTGTCTGATCCTGTCTCATAAGGAAGAAGAAAGGCCGCTCAGTCGCTGCATTGATCGTCGAGCCAATTCAATCCGAAGGTGGCGATTACCACGCCAGTCCAGCTTTCTTCCGCTCTCTACGTGCCCTTACTCTCAAGCACAACGTCTATTTGATCGTGGATGAGGTTCAGACCGGTGTCGGTGAGCGTCTTTTTCCACCAAAGTTGATCGAGTAGATTGCCCGAAATTTCTGACCGCTTTTGTTTAATTACCAGGTGCTACCGGTCACTTCTGGGCACATGAAGCCTGGAACCTGGAGACACCTCCGGACTTTGTTACGTTTTCTAAAAAGATGCAAGCCGCTGGGTTCTATCACACTATGGAAACTCGACCCGCACAGCCTTATCGTAACTACAACACGTGCGTCATCCATTGTGACCGAGATACGCAGCACGCTTGGATCTAATTTAGCTTTCGCTCACATCTCTCTGAAAACTTCCCTGACTGCTACATATCAGCTGGATGGGTGCGCCCACTGAGATCCTGAAAGCACGCACTATCATTGACGTAATTGAACGTGAAAAGTAAGTAAATTTTATTGCAGTATTTCAAAACCAGCTCCTGACCCCAAAACATTCCACCTCTCAAATAGCTTGTTGCATCATGTGAAAGACGTGGGAAGTTATCTATATGGAGGACTCGAGACACTTTCGAAATCAGTTGGTCAAAACAAAATTGTGAACTTGAGAGGAAAAGAGTCAGGTACATTCTTGGCTTTCGATAGCGCCACTCCTAAGATGAGGGATGAGTTTGTGAATAAGATGAAATTGTCAGGTGTCAATATGGGAGGGTCAGTATCTGTTCTCATTAGATGAAGATTATAGATATTGACATGATGATTATGTTTTCTGTTTGTTTGATAATTTTCTTTAGGTGTGGGGATAAGACAGTGAGATTGAGACCTATGCTGGTGTTCGAGAAACCACATGCAGATATCGTATTGGAGACTGCAGAGAAAGTTTTGAAGGACTTGTGATGGGGTTTAGAGGGATTGCACATCATGATATCCTGTCTCTTTGGATCGCTTATGGACAACTCGTAGTTCTCAGTGTTAAACCAGAGTTCCTGTACTTGGATGGTCAAAGTCAATTGGAGGTCAAATTCAACCAAATATTTTACCATGCACTCTGTGTTGGAGCCTCCTTGCTTGTCTATAAATATGGGGTATGGTTGTCATACCCAGCCAAGTTGTATCAATTTTGTAGCTAAAGCTAAACATGAAATCGATTACAGAATGTGTATTGATGAGAAAGAAGCTTGTAATATCTTGAGTTGGTAGTATTCTAGGGGATCACAGTTTGTTTTTAAAGTTTAATCCATCGAACCGTCCACAAAAAATTCTTGGAGGTTCTTGAGTCTGAAGCTTTTGGTAAAGCCATCAGCTTGTCACACTTACCCTTGGAGTGGCAATGGTCAACTTTCAAGAATTCCTTGGATGGCCCTTCTCAGCAAAACAAGCACCCATTACATCCATCCAAAGGATTTTTTCATCTTGAATCAGTTCATTGGGAGAGGGTTTCTTGTTTGATATAAATATCTGAGGACTCCTTGGATTCTAGCCCTCAGGGTAAACTGGTTGGCAGTGTCATCACAGGAATTCAAAAAGATAGGTCATAAAACTGGGGGAAACTGGCTTCATGACCTGACATTTGATCTGGGGGTCATTTCAAATTTCAGAAACGCAATTCATGCATCAAGTGGGTGATTCAGGCCGCCAAAGTAAACTGTAGGCACTGGAAGTGAGGATAAATGCAAAGGGGAACTTTGAGTTGACATACTTGAAATTCTCTTCAATTTACTCTATCATGGTTTTGGGATGATTCAGGAAGCTAGTGCAAAATGGGATATCAAAGACTGGTGATCCCACAAGTCGTTGGTTAGATCCACATTGACACGTGAGCCTGCGCAGGCTATTTCATGGTAACAGCTGGGTGGTATCTTGAACATTTGGAGGAGTAGTGATGGTGATAAAGAAAGCGAAGAAATGGATCACGTGACTAGATAAATTGTGATGTTGACAGTTGTAGAGTGAGTTTCCGTTCTGTGATTCTCAGAAGATTTTATCTTGCTTCACATTCCCTGCCAATCGGTTTGAGTCGTATGGCAAACCGGACAAACTTACCAACATCGAGTTCGTGTAGTTCACTCTAGCTTGGCTCACGGAAGGGTTCAGTTAAGGTCAGTCCACGATCCTCGATGGCCTTATGTAGCTTGGATTCATATACATATCTGTTTACTGAACCATATTCTTTTCGATCTCGACATTCAACACGAAGGTGATGATGAACAAATTCTTGTCATCTCCCCAATTCAGCACTAAACTTATTCGATCTCATTTCTCAACATCTTCAAGATCCTTCGAACCTGTCTTTCAATCGAATCGTTATTCACCTACAATCAAGACTCAAACTCAATCAGATACCTCCATTTCTTCGCCCGGTCATAATTTGCTTCTTCGAGCTGGTTTTCTGAGACAAAGTTCGAATGGTATATGGAACTTCTTACCGAATGCCATCAGGGTGCTTAAGAAAGTCGAGGACATCGTACGCGAGGAGATGAAAAGGATAGGTAAATCAAGAACCTTACGAAAAGTATCGGCGATCAAGATCCTGCTTCGAAGATGCCCATTTTCTGATCAACCTAGTGTGTGTTTTGGTGAAGGGTTTCCTTAGGTGCTAGTGAAGTATCATTATCACATCTCCAAACCTCATCACTTTGGAAAGCTTCAGGTCGATGGAACACAGCAGGCAAAGAGGTTTGTACTTTGATCACAGCTTGGTGGACTCAGTGGAAGTATCTGAATCCCACTGGCCGTTTGTTCAGCTCTTTCGGCTCCCAGATCGAAGAGATGCTCAACTTTTATTGGCACCGACTCACGAAGAAGAAATTACTCAACTGGTCAAGCTTGATGTGAATTCCAGTAAACAACTTCCAGTGCGCCTCTTTCATATAGGTTCGCTTAACATCTGCTCACTTGTCAAAGTGTTAGGTGTCCTGTTCAACACCTATGCAACAAGCCGACTGAAATTTGCCAATTTTATCAATTCGATCAATAACCAGGACGGAAATATCGAGATGAATTACGACCCCGAGCTGGATTACTAAGATCGAGAGAGTTTATTATGAAAGATCTCTATACATTTGATCTCGACCGAACAAAGGCACTCGAAACGTATCTAGCAGTCCAGGGAGCCTATGCAGAAATCTTAAAAAGGATCGGGATTCCTTTTGTGGTGGTGTGTCATGCGCACCTCGATGATTGTACACAGCTTGCTAGTCACAGTTTTAACGATTATTGTCACTTGCTATTTTGAAAGGCTGAAGCGGATAGCGGGGCGATTGGTGGATCACAATCACATGAATATCAATTTGAGTCACCCTGTATGTCTAGTTGACTCATTAGATTGCAACCCGTATCCAAAATCCTCACTCAACCAATCTACATGCGCTGACTTGATATAT
Source organism: Melampsora abietis-canadensis (assembly GCA_002157025.1). Taxonomy (NCBI): domain Eukaryota; kingdom Fungi; phylum Basidiomycota; class Pucciniomycetes; order Pucciniales; family Melampsoraceae; genus Melampsora; species Melampsora abietis-canadensis. The sequence goes on along the minus strand of KZ122087.1, from coordinate 10,936 downwards.
CCGTACCAAAACACATGCTTGATCTAGCAGGAGAAGATACAGTGATTAAGTGCACGAAATGTGATTACATGGCTAATGTTGAATTGGCAAAGTCCGTTCTGGTCCCGCCTTTGTCTGATGTGGATGCCTTACGAGTCCAATTCTTTCAAGCATCCCTCAACACGACTTTACTGGCTGTCGTCTTACCAGCAAATCGGTCAATCAACCCATTGAAACTTGGAAAAATATATCACGATTTTCTTGAAGTGAAGATCAATAATGCCACCGAGTTGGCAGGATTAGACGAGCGCTTTGAGAAATTGGACGTTTTGATAGATGAAAGTTGTATGACGTTCGAAATCGAGGAACTTTATCGAAAAGTCGAAGAACAATTCATTCATCTCACCTCTTTGCCATCATCCTCTAATATATCCGAGTCTGTTGACTGCATCCCAATGGAACGCTCACCACTTTCCATCTGGTCTCGATTACCCACTTATTCAGTTCACGATGTACGTCAAGTCTTATCATCATCTCAAGCGTTAGACAACATAAGACAAACTCCCAAAGAAGATCACCGCGATCACTGTCGAAAGTGTCGATCACCTCTGGGATCCTCAAGAGCTATTGAAGTGGCGCATACCTTCTACCTTGGTACCAAATACTCTTCTTCCCTCTCAGCCACCTGCAAAATCTCAGATCCTCAAACCGGCCTCCAGAAAGAAACTCCATTTGAGATGGGTTGTTTCGGGATTGGAATCAGTCGATTGATGGGTGCAATTGCTGAATGTTCACATACAGAAACTGGCTTAAGATGGCCAATTAATGTTGCACCTTTTAAAGTTTGTATAATAATCCCAATACAAGAAACCAACGACGAATCATCAAATCAAATCAAATCTGTAGCTCAAATCATTGGTCGTGAAGTCGAATCTATAAGAACAGAGGAAGGAGAAATGAAAGGAGAAGTTTTAATTGATGATCGAATTCAAAGAATCGGATGGAAATTAATGGATGCTGAGTTAGTTGGTTATCCGATCTTGATTTTACTTGGAAATCGTTGGATTAAAAATCAAGTGATTGAGATTAGAGATGTTAAGAATGGAAAAGTGATCGAGTTGGAGAATGTTGGATTGGTTGATGGGAAATTGTTGGATCAAGGGAGGTTGAGTGATACTATTGGGTCTATTATTAAAGAATTGATGGGATGAACCTGTTTGTCTTATTTATATTGAACTACTCGACTGAGACAACCCTGGGCCAGCAACGCAAATGTTGCGGGCTGCGCTGCGCTTGCGTTGCGGTTTTTCTAACCGCACCACATCATAGAGTTGATTTCTATGTTGCAACCACAGAAGCCCTTGTATCAATGTTTCTTTGGGCCGCCACAACAATTGTTGCGTTACTGCCCCCCAAAAAGGCAAATTTCAATGTTTTTTGGCGCCATTGCGCCTGTCGCGTTGCCTAGCCTTGCCTTTTGATGTTGCGGTGTTTATTGCAACACAGCTTTTGCTGCTGGTTGGTCTTGCTAGTTGCGGAGCAACGCACCAAAAAACACCTGTGCTGCGGTGCGTTACGTTGCTGGCACAGGGTTCAGTCTGAAGTTATGCATTATTGAGGAACATTCGAACCTGGGCATAATTCTTTTTGAATGACGGGCCTTGTAGACTCAAGAAGATGCTATGCTTTTGAAACCTTGATCATCCTACTTGTGCCATCAACCACCTCTCTACATAGGTATGTAGCTTGGTCAAAGGTTGGTTCTCCTAACTACTGGTTCTGATCAAGAGACTTGAGGTGTGCTTGAATGCCCAATCAAATCAGAATGAATCTGACAGATACTTTATATCCAGGCAATGTACAATTAGAATTCATGAACTCATCATCCCACATCTTGATGGTAATGATGATTTTCTCACATGGCAGTAACAAAGAACAAAAACTATGTATGTAGCCAAATAAACTGGATCTCCAACACATGTGTAAACTATGATTTCAAAAGTTGAGCTGATCCTCTCTTCGGACTGGAAACCAATTCTTTGATGCAACATGGCCGTAATTGTGGCAGAAATGGTATCTTTGCAAAAGAAAGTGACGGAAAGGATGAGTGACTGACACACTGGCAAGACTCCTCTGGGCATGTTGTGAGAAGCCATGGTCATGAACTTGTAGTACCGCTGTACAAAAACTGTAAACCACCATGTATGCACTTTTTGTTGAGTGATTTTGAATCTGAAGAGCCAAGATGAAATGATCATTCATCTAAATACAACTTATCATCAACATTTCTGATTTACAAATTCAACCCGCAAAGACTTGTTCCCTCCCAATTTTTCAATGCCTGTCTTGGACAACATGTTATGAATTCAACTTAACATACAGCTGGTCTTTGAAAGCTTGGACCAATGTGTTTGGTTTTTGTTGTTGTGAATTTTTTTTATTTGCTTTTGTAAATCTACAAAATTGTTTAAAGATGTCTTTCATTGGCTATTTTTTTTCTTCAATGGCTGATAACCATCTCTCTTTGTTTCTTTCCAAAAAAACATTCTTTTGTATGCTATTTACACTGCAATCTTACTGTCAGCAGGGATGTGTTAGAAGTGTGGCTTGGATGAAGAGGAAAAAAATCCCCTCTCCTTCTCCAAGCACACATCTGCTTTCCCTCTCACTTCAGTGTCAATCTTGTCCCTCTCATATTTCTCTTTCAACTCTCTAAACTCTCAGTATTAGGATTTTTTTTTGCATTGAAGTTTTCCAAGGAAGCTGACAACAGGTCAGCTGTTCATTTTTAATACTTGTATGGCCATATCTAAGACTCACTGATTGTTCTATAGATTTCCTACTGCTGAGCAGTTAAACCCGGCTTGCAAAGCTAAACCAGCCATTGGTAGTTCTGTGAG
>KZ122082.1:1032-11526 GCA_002157025.1 Melampsora abietis-canadensis | reverse complement strand
CAGGCTGAAAAGTGCTGATAAGTCGTAAACCCCCCTTCCGCAGGCTCCGGGGGACGCCTGCCATGAAGAGGGGGGGACTTAGTTAAGCTAGAGTATCATCCAATGATCGAAGCTAATTCAGCATTTGTGGTTTTTGTGGCATTGCTTGGTCCACGCTCAGACGCTTGCAACAAACCAAACAAATTTCCCACTGGATAATCTAACAAAAAGATGTTGTAATTAGCTCCATGATTGTGTACAAGGACCCTGCCTTCCTCCCCAAAGGCATTTTGATCTCTGACAACCTCTTGGGCCCCGCCATACATGCAGGCATGGTGTTTCAAATCAGTGGCCACATCCCAAACTGTTTCTGCACGTACCCACCAGTTTTGATGCCCAATTACCAAACTCTACTGCTCTCACCATCTCAGTTACTGATAACTACCACATACAGCAAGGATGTGTCCCTCAATGCCCGCGGGAAAGTTGTTGGCTAATTTGACTGAGAGGCATTCAACAACGTGATCCTCACTGTTGAGCACCGTGACTACAACCCTGCAGTGAGCATCCAGCTATGCTCCTTGATATGGTCTCTTCTCTCCCAATATCTCTGCAGGACTTATGTTGAGTAGTATTCCACGCTTAATATATGTGTGATCACAGATACAACAAGGATTTGGACAAAATGCTGCTCCAAGACAGGAACATCCTTGACTTTCAAGGCCACATGAAGGGGTTCTACCAATCCCGCAACACCTGGTAAATTAGGGTTGGACCACGTTATCTCTGTGAAAGATGACCAACAGAGATGAATCCTTACCCTCTTATAGGCCACTTTGGTAAGCTCTGTTGCACCATGAAACATATCACGCCAAGAAGCTGTTGCCTATATAGAGACAAGTAGTGCTCTCCATTTGTCCTCTGCGCAAGCAAAACACCAATTCTCTCATTTTGTAAGCAGCAATTGCACTGTCAGTATAATCTTGGACCCATGTGTCAGTGTGCTGTTGCTTTTGTCCACACACCTCAGAAACCCATCTTTTGTGCACTATTCTCAGCCTATATAAAATATGTCCAAACCAGGAGAGAAAAAACAGGCCAGCTAATTCCAAATTGGAGGCATTCATAATATATAAAGCAGTTGCAATTGCAGTATTGTTGACTCAGAGATGAAAAAAAACAAGCCCAACCTGTGATGTTTGAAGTGGAAATGTCTTGTATATATCTATGAGGCAAGAACAAATTAAGTGTTAGATTGGTGAACATGTATAAACCTGTCAAATTGCCCTTTCTTTGTTGAAGATTAGCAGAGCTTTTATATGAGAGCTCACACAAATAAATTCAATGAGGTTTGCAATTTGGGATGCAGTTTTGCTATTGCTGTTGGAGACAAGAAATAGATTATATTTCCATCCACATATCTCTTTTTCTTTTGAATCTTCTGCCGCAGCTTTCACAAAAATTCAATTTGGACTTTCAGGATTTTCCTGTGTTTTCAATTTCTACTTGGCCCAGATGTCAAAAAGGATTGGGATATCCAAGAAAAAAATTAGGACCTGGAAAAAGAAAAAATAAGAACGTTAAATTTTGGTCATCTCATTATAACTAGAATTGACACTTACATTCTATGAGTTGTAGACACTATCAAACAAAGATCTTGAAAGGACGTCCTGTGAAGAGAGGTTGGAAGACTTGAACTCAACAGCCGTAAAACTTGCAACACCAGATGTTAGACTTACTGTGAGGAAGCAAGCTCTTTTTGGACTGTTCTAAGCAAATTTTCTTATGATGTTGGAGATCTCTGTCACATTTGAATCCTTCCTGGTGTTTGCAGCCAGGAATATCACATTTTTCTATGTTTGTCCAATTATTTTGCAGAAGGATAAGTTTTAGTTTTGTTGAACAAGACTTGACAATCAGAATCAGGCTTTAGATACTGACATTCATTACCTGCTGCTACAAGTTCAGCTCTGGGCTGGTGAATCCTGGTGTGTTGATTGAAATTGTTGTGTCTAGCGCCAACCCTTCCACATGTTCCACATCTGTAACCCACACCCCTAACTGATACTCGAGTGTTGTTGGGTTTCTTCAAAGCTTCTTTTACTGCAGTAACCTTTTGAGCCTTGTTTTGTGTTGTTCAAGGATTCAAGGTGTCTTTATCATGATAGAGTACAACAAAGCAAGCGGCATTGAATTGAGGTGAATCTTCAGGTTGGTGAATGAACTTACTGATATTCTTGCCAGTAGTTTTTTCAGCTAGATTGATGCACATATCATGGGAAGCATATATCAGTGTGACAAAATATCAATTGGAGCAAGGTGAAACACTCACATGCTTCAACACAGGCAAGCCCTTCTCCATGGGGTGAGCCATCTACAGTGTAACAATTTGTAACTTGAAGATGAGGACAGAGAGCAGATAGAAAAGTACTCACAGATATGGATATCACATGGTGCATCAAAAATCCCTCCTGGAAGCAAATCGGGGTCTATGTTCTCCATATCTGCAGAAACTCTGGTTGCACATGTCAGACAGAAAAGAATGAAGTTGGAATATCTAAATTGCAAGGAAGACCTACACAGAAGAAATATTGATTGCAAGGTGGGTTGAGTTGAAGCTCTTTAAAGATGGAGAAGAATGTGGAGGTTTGGAAGACATTCAAAAGTAACTGAAAGGGAACAGGGAGCAAGTGAATGAATAACAAAATCTTTGTGATTGGATAATGAATGTTATGTATGTCCAAAATATATCTGCAACATGTTAAAAGGGTACCATTACAGAAAGATAATTGAGTCTTCTGAAGATCCATGCTCTGGAAGATCTGATCAGCTTAGAAGTAATCAAAGTTCAACAACCTCTAGGGACGGAAATTATCCTATACTATTGCAGATTTTTGAGTTACAGGCACTGACTTTATCACTGTACATCTACACAGAGCTATATAAATTTATGATGTAAGCTATTTTTGTCATTGGGAGGATGCCATCAATTTGTGGGTCCTCTCCATTCTATGATGAGATCCTCTAGCCAGTAGTGCAATGTAATCACTTTCTCACCCCAGATAAAATTGTGGATATTGTGATGTGTCCATAAGCACCTTTGGATGAGGCAATATACTCCCTCCTCTCTTAGCCTTTCTTGTTGTGTTACAAGCTGCAATCTTTTCAACTTGTTCTTGCACACAGAAACCCCTTCTTGATGAAAACTGGTTGGCACTGGTGGATCTGGAGACAAATGCATAAACTCAAGAAAATAATTTATGTTTATATAACCTTTGTCATTGGCGGTTAAGTGATCCCATTATTGGCAATTAGATAACCTTTTTAACATGTCATCACCAAGTCTACTGACAATAATATGTCTGAAGATCCTGAAGGTCAAACTTGGCCCACTCAAACTATTATGGCTATTGACTTTTGTTCCTAAAAATCTGCATAGGGATATTTGCTTTGGTGATATGAGCATCCAATTGTGTTACAAGGGCTTCTCCTTCTTCTGTATAATCTTCATAAAATAATGAACTTTTTGGTGATGTGTCTGTCCCACAATAAAATAAGCTCTATCAAGTGATAAGATAAAAGTCCAATTCTACAGAGAGCCTGGCAAGCTTGTAGTTCAAGGACTATTTGTATGTCTTTTCTTACGGGAGCGTAGATACTCATTTTGTATGTTTATATCCGTTGCATGAGCGGTATAGTTGCAGCTTATTCTACTGGCTTTGAAGGAACATCTTTCTCCTATTTTTTTTCCATTGAAATATGTGACTCATGTAACCTTGCTAGGCTAGGTTGAGAATAATAATCATGTATCCAGATATACTTATTAGCTTTTTTCTCACAGAGAAATGTTCACAAAAATTATGTGGTCAAATCCATAGAAATGATTGTTACAGTCTACTACATGGAAATTTCACAGCATTAAATGTGTTTGATTGAACAAACTACAACCCCCCAGAATCACATCCTGAAGTCTGTCTCATTGCCTACCTTTGCATCCACATCTTCAGGTGGCACTCAAAGAGTGTGATGTGCCTGGTATACACTGAAAGCAGGCTTGTGTCCCTGTTGGAGGGATTTTAGGTTGTAAGCATATGTCCTGTCAATGAGCTGGTAAAGAGATTACAGGGCAGGAAGAATTATGAATTGGGCTTCAAATCAGTAAGAATCAGACACTTGATCAGCTCAGGCATATTCAGTGTCTTGAGCAGACATGATGATCTCACCTGTGCATATCCTGATTAGCACCAACAGGTCCATTTATCCTTATACATATCTACATCATTCAAAACTAAGGTCATATATTATACAGCTCAAATGCAATATTGTGGATCACGACCCCAACTGGATCTCATGAGAATAAGACCAAGGTTCTCTCATTAGACTGATGGTTGTGATCTTGTCATCACTTGGATAACAACTATCCATGATATCTTCTGACATAAAAGATGTAGCACATCAAATGTGGCATATATGAGAAGGCATGGGAGATGCCCCTTCATATGGGTCATAGAGCCTGCTGGCCGCGAGGGAATGAGCAGCTCCCAGGTATGCCGTTCTTCACCTCTACAGAATGAATCATTTTGAATTCACATTCAATCGCTCTTTCCTGACCAACCTGAGTGGATTCAGCTCAGCTCGAGATATTTAAGCGCGCGATGAAATGTCACACCCTCCCGGACTGTTCATGTGGTAGGTACGTGTGGGTTTCCGCTATCATATTTGATGGGGATGATTGGAATGCCCAGCCAGAATAAGGAGGCCTCTTGGGCTAGCATCTGGGAAGTGTACTTGAAAGCGCGTGCGTATCTCAACAATGAATCTCCTTTGAGGAAGAAAGTAGCTATCTTGACATTTATCAGAACCGCATACGTACGAGATACTGCTTGTGGCACTTGGATAAGCACACTGATTTAATTGCGGTCAGCTTGACATTCTGCAAGTTCACCTTAAACTTGAATATCTCTATCAGCTCTGCGGCATGTGAGAATCTGCAGCATTATCTTTTGATGAACATTTTTGAAATGTCAGGTGGAAAAGAGGCATCCTCTTGTGCTAGCAAGTGGGAAATCAGTTTGAGCCTGTCTCTCAAATTTGTAACTTGTCTTGAAAGGAAAGTTATCCTTTCATTACGATGTCATGCAAACGTGCAAAAAACTGACTTGAAAGCAACTTTGAGCATGTTGAACTGGCTTCTGATGTTAGTTGCGCGGTTTTGACGATGAAATCTCAAGCAACTGGAGCATCAAGACGAGGTAAAAGGGTAGAATACTTAAGCAGACATGATATCATGGGCTTAAAGTTGACAAATCAACGATGACTAGTGCTGATGCTGAGTCATCCTCCGCCTCCCAAGTTGAAGTTGAATAAGAGTTTGGGTGAGACAGGCAAGAGAGATTGTAAGTTAGGTTTCAGGTAAACCCGACGTTCAAGTGTCTCAATCTGCATCGGGTGTTCATGGATGTCTCTTCATCGGAACCACGAATTAGCTCGACGAACGTCTAGATCGACCACCTTATAAGTCGCCAAAGACCCTTATCAACAGTAAGTCATTTGACCTCTACTCCATTTCTAAGCCGCGTGGTTGATACGCTTAGTTACGGAACGATCGGTTTGGAAACAGTTAGCTTTTTTCAAATCAAAAAGAAAAGCCAAGTTTGCCTTCAAGTCTCATCGATATGGGCAGCTCGCTTTCGACACCAAGCCCGTCATCAAGTTCTATCCCAGCCCCTGTACCGCCGGCTGGCTGTCCGATGCACCAAGCGTCGAATGATTCTGGCCCCAGCACATCTCCCGTTTCCGCTGCATCCGATGTAAATCCCCGGAACAACATGCCCTCTCTCTCGCAGGATTTGGCACCTGGACAGACTACTCCGCTCCCCCTTGAACGCACTCGCTCAAGCATACCAAGGACATTCAGCGATGTCCCTCCAACAACCCACGAGTCCGCTTCTGCCTGTCCAATGGCTCATTCAGGTCCCTCGGATACCAAAGATACTTGGGTCTACCCATCCCCTCAGCAGTTTTACAACGCCCTTGTACGTAAGGGATGGGAAACCCCAGTAAACGCTATTCCTGTCATGGTCGACATACACAACTGGATGAACGAAGCAGTTTGGCAAGAAGTCTTGCGTTGGGAGCGCCGCTATTTCAATCCAAAGGCATTAACATCTGCCGCTTCTTCTGAAGATACACCAGAGATCTCACTAGCGCGATTCCAGGGTCGACCACAGGATTTGTCCCCAAAGGCGCGGTATCATATGTTATTAGGTCGAATCTTTCCAAGCTTATACAGCGAGGTCCCTCCGTTTGATCGACATGACTGGATGGTCCGCCGGGAAAGCTTGGGCCCACAGGAGCAGGATAGGCTTCATCGATACGTGATTGACTACTACTCGGCAGCAGATGACGAGGATGGAAACCCAGTATTCCACTTTGGTACGTTTGTTCATCCATGGATTTTGATTGACACGCCCGGTCTCTTCTGTGCCCGTGACTTGTGATAGATGTTCTGACACACCCCACTACAATAGATGTAAGGCCAGCCATCGATGATCTCGATTCACTTGCAGCACGTCTACATGAGTGGGCCCGGGTGAAACGTGAGACGTGGTTGAGCCAAGAACGAGAGACGACTTCAAGGGACGCGAAAATCGACAATTAATAGAGATGAAGCATAGTGCGATGTATATGATACTGGCCTACATGGTTCATGAAATCGGATGATTGTAAAGTAAAGTACTGATCTCTGGTCATTAAGCACATACGCGTCAATTTGGCACAGCTACTCAAGTGATACAAGCACAAAGTCATGTTGTTCTATTCGCTTTGGCATGAGGGCCCCCCAATGTTTGTACTTTTCCAAAATATTTCCGAGAAATCAAATAGAGCATATTTTTCATCAACGTCCGTCTTTGACAGTTGAGACAAGCAGGGATGACCTACCTCACGGCACAGAAACGGTAAAGAGGTATCTCTTGTAGATTATTCCTCTTGATCAGAGCCTTGCTAAGGCTATTGAAGTGTATCTGCTATGCCATGTCTTCCCCCAAGATATCCCTCATGATTTATTAAATTTCATGCCCAATCTTCTGACAATACCTTTGAGGTCAGAATGCTGAATGATTCATTAGCTTGACTCTCACGCCACAATTTAGCCATCTCTACTGTGATGCGCAAAATATGAGGGGCAACTTGGTTGGTCTTTCTATGACTCCACAAGAAGTATGATAATGTGTGACAATGATCATACCACATGGTGAGTTATGAGGCAGGGCGGTAGTGCATGGGCTGATGCGGTACCGTTAGCTGCCTTTGCGTCGCGCGAGCTGCGGCTCAGACACTCGCAGATCTGGGGCCCGNCCCCGGGCTTTGCAAATTACATATCGAAGCTCACCCACATGCTAGCCGCTCACTATGATTCCAAACCGATAGTAACGAAGATATCGATCAATGAAGGCTGACTCCACCTCATTCCACCTCTCACCTTAAGATGGCAAAGTTCAAATCCGAGGCACCACATAAACGTCCACGACATGACCCTCTCGCAGTTCAACTCACTCAAGATGAACTTGGCCCAGGTAAAGTTTCGGCACTCGGTCGTAGGAATAAACGAAAGCAAGAGCGAGGTCAAGAGGTCAGTAGGCTTCACAGCTCAAAAACTTGCTTGATATGTGCCAGACTGAGGGTAATTGCTCGATATTGATGCTGGAATGTCAACCGAAATCAGGCAGTTTTAGATGGCAAAGCCTCCCAGAAGATTCTGGCCATCGCGAAGGAGCAGCAAGATGAGATGGCACAAAACTCATCTGATGAAGATAACGAAGAGGTTCAACTAGAGTGGGTCTCAATGCTATGATCGTTATGTTCTTTCTAATCAGAATGCGATTTATGTAGTGCTCGGCTTGTGGCTCGTCAAGTAGCCAATGGTTTGGCCGAATCTGACGACGAGGAAGAAGAATGGACCGGCTTCGGCAGTGGTGACGAGGAAGAAGAAGAATACGAAGAGATTGTAATGAGAAACCTCCTCACTGTAATTATTGTGGCCCATCCTGACTCGATAACTTTTTCAACTTTGACCATAGGAAATTGACGACGGAGATCAGGCAATCCTTGACAGTTTCGGTCAAGGTGGCTCGCGGAATTTGGCAGACTTGATCATGCAAAAGCTAGCAGAGCACGAGCAGCTCAATCAGTCTGCTGACAAAGGCAAAGGTGTGTAGAATCGCGGTCGGAATAGTACGATGCATGCTGATTGACTTTATCATGTGATTGTCAAATATTCAGGTCGTGAACAGGAGGAGATGGCTGGTGGTCTTGATCCCAAAATCATCGAAGTCTACACCAAAGTAGGCCAATTATTATCCCGATACAAATCAGGCCCACTGCCAAAAGCCTTCAAGATCATTCCGTCATTACGAAATTGGTTTCAAATCCTCGAAATCACTCAACCTGAAAGTTGGACACCTCATGCGACGCTTTCTGCTACTCGGATTTTTGCAAGTAACTTGGATCCCAAGCATTGTCAAAAGTTCTACCGCACAATCCTCTATGAGCGAGTTAGAGACGAGATAGGTGAAACGGGTAAACTGACCGTGCAGTTGTACATGGCTCTGAAAAAAGCTATCTATAAACCCGCTGCTTTCTTCAAAGGACTCCTTTTTCCTTTGTGCGAGGTGCGTACTTACGTCTCGATTATCATACTCATGCATCCCTAACCTGTATGTTTTACGTGTAGAGCGGCACGTGTACACTCAAGGAAGCTGTGATCATCGGTTCCGTCTTGACCAAAGTATCCATTCCTGTGCTTCATTCGGCAGCGGCGCTCATGAAATTGGCCGACATGGATTATACCGGTCCGACCTCGGTATTCATCCGAGTGCTACTCGACAAGAAGTATGCTTTACCATACAAGGTTGTTGACGCACTCGTCTTCCACTTCATCCGGTTTAAACGCGAACAGAGGGAACTCCCCGTCCTTTGGCATCAATCTTTCCTTGTGTTTGCTCAGCGATACAAGGCTGATCTGACAGCTGAGCAAAAAGACGCCCTACTGGATGTGCTTCGGGTCAAGGTACATGCTCAAATTACTCCCGAGATCAGGCGTGAGATCGTACATAGTGTTGCAAGGGGCGAGGAAGTTCAAATGGAGGACGTGGAGATGCTGTGATACATGAAGGTTTTATCCTCGCTCTCTACCAAACCTGAACTTTGGCATATTTGTCGACCATTCTTCATCTTCGTGTGTAGGCTTTGTCCGGATGTCTTTCAATTGATTTCCTTGAGCACGATCTTTTTTATCAAATGAGCTACTTCGAGCTTGTATTATGTCAACTATCCACCACATGTTGTTCGTCTGGCCAACATCACCACGCGGCAATTTCTTACTGTTTGATTTCTTCTGAGACTGACTTGCAAAAATTGATACTAAATGTGACTGGCGTATTGCTTGACAGCGGGAAATGAGATTGAAAATTTGGGCACACGACCGGGCACGTGCCCAGATTTTACCTCGTATCCTGTAATTATCTCGTGGTGTGAAATTCCAGCAAAGCGGAGATAAAAGACCTTGGTAGCCAGACTCCAGAGGCCCCTGTCTTATTGACCAGTAGCACCAAAGCTATGTAATGAAACTGTCCACAGCAACATACCAACAATCCAATTTTCAATGATAACCCCACAAACCCAGTGAAGTTCTGCAATCGTCAAGACCCAGGTACATTTGTAATTCATTGTGGAAGACTAACAGGTATACCGTATACTTGCAACTTGATTTCTGCAGAAAATTATAGACAAGTCTGGTATTTTCTTGCCGTTATTTCGTTACTACTCATAGACATTATTCTTATGTTGTAGATCCTCAAAAAGTTTGATATTTGATAAGGAAACATCTATATTGTCCTGCTTGTCTTCTGGAGTCGGACACTACCCAAAATGTACCCAAAATATATGTTGAGCTGTCCTGAGTTGGTTTCCCTCCACAAGTTCCTCTCAAGCTATTCTAATTGTCAACATCGCTTGTCTTTGATATCAAAATAAACCTGTTTGGGCTTTTTTCAAGCAAATGTAAGGCACTCAATGCCATTTGATTACAATTCACACCCTCACTCAAAGAAGTCTGGGGTGTTTATGTCTGTTCTGATGCTTGAGTGTTTACAATCTTGTCATTCTTTCTGAATTCATTTGGAACTTAACAATATTTATATGAAGCCTTGTTTGTAGCAATGACCAGCGGGGGATTGCGATAGCATTGAGGGGTTGACAACAAGTCCGGTCATTCAATTTCCTATAGCTGATCACCATTTTGACATTGTGATCGTCACACAAGCTGCAAAGGAAAAGAATTAGTATGTGGAACTGGCGATCGAGACATCCAGCTGTGAAAGACATCACTGAATGATGGTCTGCATGATCACTGCAAGAAAGGAAGAGGCTGTACATAGAAAAGATGGAATACAGTCGCCTCTGTTAAAACCGATACCCAAAAAAACCATCGGTTTGCGCCAAGTATCGGGTTTG
>KZ122075.1:41491-65927 GCA_002157025.1 Melampsora abietis-canadensis | reverse complement strand
CAATAAATTGCCTCCCAAAAAATACCTTAGTGAAGGACTTATCAGAAGTCTCTTACAATCACACCAATGAGGCTTGATGTACTTCAGGTTGTTGTCCTCAATTGAACAGGAGATCAAGGTGCAGGCTTTGTTGTTATGATTGTCCCAGCCTGCAGGGCAATCCTTTGGGGGAATGGGATGCAGCACATACAAAAGTTTTGCGTCCAAGAAAGCAAGTTCAAGTTTGCACTCCCAATCAAGATAATTGCAGTCCTTGCCGGGTGGGCAAAGAGGAGTGATTTCCAACAACTTGATGGAGTTATTGGCGTCTGCCTTAATTGATCCTTGGACCTTTCCAAAACAAGGAAATCAGACAGCTGAGTTGACAGAATGTGGAGTAGTTTTTCTGTTGAGTAGATTGTATAAAGTTTGAACTAGAGAAGTATTGAGTTGAGTTGAATGCAGTCTGAAGGATTGGGATTGTTCAATTGAATTGTATTCTGTGGTAGCAAGGGCTCATAATCTCTTGAGATCTGGAGCAGCGAGATGAAAGGAACAAAGGAGAGGTAGATATGAATTTCAAGATAATGAAAGATAAAATGAGAGAAACAGATAAATTCTACCTGGAGCAGCCAGATGAAACAAACAAAGGAAAGGTGAAGACAAAGACACATTTCCTTTGCTACTCCAGTAGGATCATATAGTGAAATTCATGATACAACTATCACATGTTATACATGTTGCTAAGCACACATCAAAAATCTAGCTATCACACAAGAAGTAGACCAACAGTCACACAGGACTTGTTATAACAACATGAGAGTCTCACAATACTATCCCAACATAATCATCCAATATCTAATGGAATTAAAAAGATTCAAGAAGGTCATAAGAACCATCATTCAAAATCAATTGGTAAAGTACATAATCCAATTTATAGAGAACCATCACCTTGGGAAACAGTGATCAGACCAGAAATTGAAAACAGTGAGATTGAAAGAGCTAAACAATTAACAAAAAGAATGGAAAGTAGAGCTTATCCTAATGCGTTGATGAAGAGATTAAGAAACTCAATCAAATCAAATCATAGGAAAATTTGATCTGTCATTGAAGAATCTTTCATTCATGAACACACAAGTTGCTTTACATTATCAAATCAAACTTCATCCCATTTATCTTAATCCCCACTCAACAAAACTTTTTCATACTCTATTTCAAAATTCATGTTTTACCAAAACTCATCAAAAGTTGAATGTTTTCCTTTTTTGTAAGACACATTTTGAACAATCTTAAAAACCCTCCCAATGTGATTGTACAAAGAAACTGTCACACCACTACAATACAACCCACTTATTTCATGAAACTCAATCACCCTATACCTAATTTCCTCATATATACATATGACTGGGAAAGAAATTTTGAATGACCAGTCAGTACATATACCTGATAACTGGTCAAGATATGTACAAAAACTTCTCAAAAAATTCATATGAACAATCAAACAACAGAATGAAAACAATCTCAAAAAAATCTTCAAGTCAGTGAGGCAAAACTGGCCTGCCAGTGATCCGTGATTGGGGGGCTGTGCTTGTTGCTCAACAGTCCCCATCCTTCTCTCACTCATTTGTGCTATTTTCATCATTAAGAAGTTTTTGCCCACCCACCTCCTAGGGAAGAGAATCCCTCCTCCTAGATGTTTTTCTCACTCCAGGGAGAGGTAAAAGACATGCAAAAACATGGGTTTTAACCTTTTATCCCGCCCCAGGGGTACCCCACACCACACCATGTAGCATGTTCCCTATACTTGGTAGATAGGGTATAGAGGTGGTCACAATGTCTGGGTTGGGTCCCTTCCTCCCTGGTGGACACAACCAATTGGTGAGTAGCTGGGTGAATACATCTAGCTACATATTCTGCTCCCTACATTCTTCCACCATCCAAGTAGTGGAACTATGATTGATACACTTGATGATGAATCATTGGTTGAGTTATCTGAAGATAAGACTATATCTTTCTGTGCCTCCTTCACTTTCATCAACATTCCTGATTCTGGTTGTCCTGATGTACTGGTGAATTTTTGTAATCCTTCATCTTCCCTTCCTCTTTGTTCTTCTTCCTCAATGGTTGTTTTGATTTGAAACTCATCTGTGGTGAATTTGCTAATATCTGATTTTGGGGGTTTGCTCTGGTGAGGATTCATGTGGATGAAGAGAAGAGATGATGGGTCCTAATGCACTATAGATCTTCAGCAAAGTGAGGGACTGAATGAACAGTCAGGAGAGATCTCATGAATCTTATTTTTGAGTTTGTTGGATTATTTGGACATAGCAGAATTAATGGTTCATTTCATCCCACACATATCCCTCCCAGACTTGGTTCTATACCAGTCCTCTATCTCCCTCCAAGATGTGTGGGACTTAGACCAGGGACATCTCTTCTTCTTATGTCACATCCCAAACAATAACAGAAGGTCCTTTCTTCTTCTGCTTGTCTGGTCTCTAGTTTTGGGGCACTTGACTTCGTGTAGCCAGTGGCCATAACTGTGCAATCCTGACAAATTGAACACTTGACAGGATGATGATGTTCAAGAGATCATTTTCAAGGAACAACATTCAAGATAAAATTGAACAATGATGTAAAGCAAAATTCCAAAAGGTTGACTTACTCCTGGGCAATGTCATTCACCTGTTGGCTGGGGTGGTTCTTGTTGTCATACGGTCAACTTGACTGCCTCATAACAAGAGCCACCTGAGTCACCAGATGAATGACATTGCTGAACTTGACCATCTGATCACAACAAGAGCCTCCTGAGCCAACAGGTGAATGAATGACATTGCTCAACTCAACCAAACTTCTGTTTATTTCTCTACCACAATTAAAAGTGGGTTTGAATTTCACTGTGGGATTTTATCAGTTGATGCATCACACACTCATTGTAGTGTAACAAGATAAGTGTCCACCAAACCGGGCCTAAAAGACCCTACTTTGTAGAACAAAAAGTCAATTCTACTGGTCATACAGTCAACATTATTTCTCCTGTGCTACATCTTTCTTCCATTTTTCTTTTCCTTTGTCATGTTGTGTGTCTTGTTTAATTTGCGCATCAAAGCTACAAATTCTCAGTTGGGAAGCAATTATCTTTTTACTTCATTTGCTCATTGTTGTCATGCTTCTGAATCTGTGCTTCACTCACAGTTTTCCACCAGTAGACTCAACTCTTCACACCTGGTGCTCTACCAAGAACTGTTAACAGGCTGCCCATAGATTTCTGATGTGAAACGTCTTTCAAGCTCATAGATATCATTGGTTTAGAGTGATCAAAAGACATTCACAAAACAGTTTGATGAATTCTCAACGGAAAACCTCTTCACCTTTTGTATTTTAACGAGGATTCCTTAAAAAAAGAGAAAAGTAATCGAAAAGTAATCGATTGAGCTAGTAACATTATCTTAGTGAATCCAATAAATTATCTTCTATTGTGTTGAAAGTGGGTTCAAATGCTGGCCCATCCAAAAACTCATCGTGTCATGCATCAGCTACTTGACAAAATGTTACTCTGTGGCGCTATTTGCTGGATGAAGACTAGAGGCCAGCGATTCGGTGTTTTGAGTGGAATTCAGAGTATAACCCAGAGCATCTTTTGCAACACGACAAAAGCATTGGTGCAAGTTGGCCCTGATTTCAGGGGGCACCTCGCGCGAGAGGAGATCCAGCAGTAGCGGGTAAAGCGAAGGGAGATGCGATAGAAACTGTACATTACGATGTAAGCGTAGGTCAGTCGCGATGTAAGACATGTAGAAGGTCCAAAGTGGTCAAAACGAACTGTGTCTTTTTCAAAGATGCAGAATCCATGCAAGACTTCAGCTACCACCGGTGTCCAAGCAGCTACGTTACGTCCCTGAGTTTCTGGATCAAGCATGACATATCCAGCTATCACATCGAGTCCAAGTCTGCAGTTGAATTGTTTGATGACGAGACACAGGGATTGAGAAGATTGAGCACCATTACATGTCGTTCGGAGTGCATCTGTAGTAAAAGACACTGACGGAACAAATGCTTCCAGGGTCTCTGTACGCTTCGCCAGATGGTCCGGCCTTGCATCCGCATAAAGTCGTAACAACACCTGTACCAAAGTTACAGCACTGCTACTTTCTTGCTTGAGGAGGTTTGGGAGTTGTTTCATAAATCCTACCATGATCGTAGATTCAGGTACGTTAGTGAAATTGACGAACATCACGAAACAATGGCATTGATGTCAATCCTACACTGACCAACTTTCCATAGCCCCAAGCGCAACTCTTTGTCCGCGTTGAACCGCTTTGCAAACCTATAACTACTATCCACCTCACTCAAGAGACGCAACAGCTGGGCCGGTGGAATGAGATCATAAACTTCGACATTGTTCAAAAGTTCGTTTGTTGTCTCGATCAATAAAAGCTGTAGGACACATTTGACGATAATCTGACGGAATACTCGCTTCCTTTCGCCCGCTGTCATAGGCACCGAGCTACTCGACGAACGCTCTAGCTCATCAGTCGGGGCTGGTGAAAGTGGCGTCGGCGCAATGAACCGCGACTGATCATGCATCGGCGAAGGTGAAGCCTCGGCTCCATCAGTGCACTCGGCGCCTGGCATGCGCAGGTTGATATCAAAAAGCTGATAAGCTGTGGTAGTACGAAACAAATTCATCAAAGCGGTCACCACCCGTTCCCAGCGTTCAGCGTCGAGTTTCCGCACGTTCTTCTCCAAAAGTTGTTGGAGGCAAGAGGTACCGATTCGAGCCAGGGTGTCATTTTCTACAAACAATCCACATCAGCTTTCGATCCTTGTGTCTGAAGGAATCTTTGGGATCAACCTTGACAAATGCATTCGCAAAGCAGATCCAGCAATCGATCCAAACGACGTCCCAATGTTTCAAAGTAAAAAGTGTACAGATCGATCAAATTTCTCAACGCCTGTATCATGGTAGTCGATAGCCATACACTCATATCCTCATGGGTGCTGAACCTTGATACATCAGTCCTCGACCGTAAGACAGCAAAGATGGGGAATAACACCTCTTTGGATATGTAGTCCCAAAAGGCATCAGGAAATGAGTTTCCGTATTTCTTCAAGGTATCGAAGAGATAGTCAAGAGCCCTTTTTCTGACTTCGAGGTCTTCGCCGTTCATCGTGATATCATAGAATGCAAACAGTATAGGAAACCAGAACTACGAAACGCATATCATGGGCTCTGTCAGCTACAAAGACCAGCGAATGAAAAGCAATCGTGCAAGCAAACTTTGATCATCGAGTCATCAATTGAAGCAGGATCCGCAGCTGTACGACCAGCCGCGCTGGGGCACAACGGACAATCCGGACAGTTCAACATTGCAGGAATTAGATGCTTGAGCATTTCAATCGCATGCAAGGAAACTTTCTGGAATTTAGCCACTTTGCAAAAGTCGGTGATACAGACGGTCATATCGGCAAAAGAGCCATACGCCACAACCTGTGTGAAATGTTCCTTGTTCACGCGCTGTACAATTTCAAACGCCTGGGTAGCTACTCGTTCTTCAGGACCCTCGTTGGGTTTGGACATCAGTCCAATCATTCTAACGTGTAGCGTTGAGGGGGACAACAAGGCTCACCGGTTGATACCTTCGAGGCAGCAGAAAACACGCCGAACATGGTCCGCCAACCTGATCGTAAATTCACTACCCTAGCCGATATCATTTGATTGAGACACTGTAGAACCATATCCTTCGCATCCGCATTGCTACTGTGTATCATTGTGTGCTCAAAGGGTCTCAGGAAGTCCTTCTGAAACTTGAAGTTGGCCAATTCTTCCTTTTCCAGAAATCTCATCGCCAATTGACGTAAAGAGTCCAATGCAAAAAAGCTGACGTTCGCATTGGGATGGCAACATACCTGTTAGAGCAACAAAGATCGTAGTTTCCATCAACAATAACTTTGATCCCAACAAGATGCAGAAAGCCATCTACCTGGTTGAAGTGTTCCCCTAGAATAGTCCAAATCTGTGACCATTCCAAGCGAATACGTCCCATGTTATAATAAGATATCTCTACCAACTTTTGTAAACAAAATGTCCGAGGAGTCCCTGAAGCTCCAGCAGCCTGAATTTCTTGCCAAGAAACTTCACTCAGCGCTTTCACAAAGTCTACAATTGCTGTCTGAGGAGCGATCATCGCGTGGTACAAAAGATTTACAAAACCACGAGTCAGCATCTTTCGGAAGAATGACTCAGTAAGAATCACTGACTCCTGATAAAGTCCTAGTTGATGAGAAAACCATATCTGCTGCATGTGTAATATGACTGGCGCCAGCAGCCCCCGTCACTTCATCCGAAGGTTTCTTATGTTTTGCTTTCGTTCCTGATTTGGCTGATGACCTTCAATGCGTGACCAAACTGAAAAGTAAGTAAAAGAACATAACTCTTGTGAAAAGAAGAAATTGGCATACCCTCGACGCGTTAGCTCTGGCCCCTGTCCAAGATCAACACCCTGTGAGACGAGCTGAAATCGCTCGAGCTGACTGACACATGCTAACACGTCGGTCCATGAGCCTTTTAAGTAGTTTCCATCGACCATCGCAACGTCAAGTAAAGTCTTGATTGCTTCGACATTCTTTGGCTTCATCTCGCCCAAGTTGTTGAGAAAAGTGAATTTGGCCAAGGTAGTTACAAAGGCATTACGCTCAAGCTCGAGGTCAAATAAACAGACAATCTTAATAGCTTGTTTGAAACCTGTTAAGCTGAGTGTGATCATATCCATCTGATCTGAGTTTTGTAGTGGATCGGCGATACCAGCCAGCAACGGCATCCAGACAACTTCGAACATAGGTCGTACATGCTTAAAATGTGACGCTTCGAAAAACACATCGTTTTCTCTATTGTTGGTCTGTCTTTGGCCTCGTAGAAGTGTTCGGAACAGAATCTGAGAGTACATGTTAGCCTGCTCTCTAAGCAATCACCAGAGCTTAGAATAGTTACCTCAGTTTTATTTGCCATGCCAGCTGACTGCAACACGTAGGCTTCTTTTTGAAGATCTCGGCCGACAGTCGCAATACTTCCGGCAAGACCGCTTGGTACATGTTGGATTCCAACAGCAGCGTCAACCTCGTCTTTCATACGGATCTCGTCAGCCAAGATCTCGTCATAGACGGCTGAAAGATATTCCTCCGGTAGATCAGCACCCTGATTGATACCACGATTATTCCGAATGAATTCCTGTTTCGTCATCCTGTTTTTCACTTGTGGACTGTGAGCATCCGTATTTAACATGATGATTGAGAAGGCCAAGATGTAGGCCGTTTCTTTCAAATAAGATCCAGACATCCGGCAAAATGGAAAGACGCGGCGAAGGAACCTCAGTTCAACGTTTGCTAAGGATTAGGCCTGGTGACATACCTGCATTAGCCAAAGTTCCAGGATTGCCTTGGAAATACCGTTCGGCAAACTTCAGCATGAAACGATCAATTTTTTGAGCTTCACCCGGCAAGCGGAACGCTTGTAAGAAGTTACGCATCGCTTCGGTAAACCTCATGTTACTGAAGTCCATATAATCGATGAACGCGTGCATGGCTTCAACGTTCTCTGGATCTCTGGAACATAGATACACAAGTTAGAGAACGTTTGTAAAGTCAAAGATTTTCTCAACTCGGACACACCCTTCACCAAGATATTCTCCAATCATAGCCTTACTTAGACCTTCAGCAGTCAATAGAAAACGTGCGATCTCTGCAGGTTTGGAGTTGCGGATAAATCCGTTGGCGATCAGGAACTTGATTCCACGTTTGGGCTTAAAGTTAAATTGCTTGATGCCTTCCAGAAGGGTTGTTTTTTGATGTTTTGCTGTCTCAAACCGCGTAGGATCATCATGTATTGTCTCGCGCTCAATCTTTGCGACAGCCGAGTTGGTAGACACCTCAGCCTCTGTTCCGCTCAATTGAACCGACGGAGTAGCTTCTGGAAGTGAGTCATCTTCGTGATCGGGAAGAGATCGAGACAGGGAGCTCGATAATCTCGTATTAGGATCGTCTCTTGGGCCAAGGTCACCAGGTAGGGTTGGATCGCTTTGGACTGCACCCTTACCAGCCCAAGCAACTAAAGACTTCAATGTGGCTACCAAGCATTCTAGACTCTGCCGTTTCAATTGGCCCTCGACGGCTTGGTGCGAGTAGGAGGTAGAGTCAGCCATCCCCTGTAGCATAGATGTGGTGCTGAGGGAAGGTGGAATAGCTGTGATTCCCGCGGAGTTTCCTGAACCTCCTCCAAGTGAAGACATGGCTCCAAGGCCGGGGGCATTCGGAGAACCGATGAGTTCCACTGATTGGGATGTAGTTGTGGACGTGGTGTATTGAGTGGTCGCTAACTTCGACACGATATTCATGAACCGCTCGTAGATATTCCCGAGTGAAGATCGATCACAGTCGTAGTTCAAATACATCTCCACTAACGCTTGCGGATCATGAAATAGTCGGCCAAGAGCTGCCAAAAGGATGGACTTCTGCTTCACCGTTGCATTGCGCATCTCCAGTATTGGCAGAAAGATTTCATTTAGCAGGACTTCGATTTCTTTCTACAGTCAAATAAGTTGGTAAAGTTTAAGTCTCTTGGTATGTAGATGAAGTCAGAAGTCTCGAGAATACTGACTTTTAATTTGGTTCTCATCCCACTGACAACTTTCCAAAAGATCTCACAGCTCAGTTCAAACACAGTCAAGACTGAGCTAATTGCATTTCTACTGAGACTGAGACAAAGATACTGTTTGATTGCTTGGATGAAGGGTGTTTGTTCTTGGGATGTTGATGAAAAGATGATGACATTAGGATCGGTGAACATGGGAAGATGCGTACTGAGGATACTAAGAATGAGATGAAGTGACAAAAGCTTTGAACGCATTGCGTGTGATTTGAGATCTCGTTCACTGTGAGATCAGTCTATCATCAGTTCAAAACTTTACACGAGTGGTAAGACTAGATCCCACCTTTCAGCTCCTAAAGGTTTCATCGAAAGCTTACAAAACGCTCTGAAGATCAAAAATGCATCTTTGACATAATAATCCTGGATGTTCATGACACCAGCGTTCCCAATACCATCCTTTTCAGACACGCCATCGAATGAGTTGCGCTTTTCAAAAGACTCGCTATGGTTGCAGAAAACACATACAAGATGAGTAAACGAAACATGACCGAAAATGAGGTATTTGCAAAGACTCACAGTGTGACAGGTTCGTCTGGTGGCCCAGTTGGCCTTGGTGTACCCTTCTGATCTTCGAGGGGAGATAGAGTCGATGCTAAGGTGTCTGGTGAATGTGAGACTGAGTTTTCGTCACCCTCCGGTATCGACGAGCTCTCTTTCTCGGTCGGTGAGCTAGACGAGCTTTCAGTCAATGAGTTCTGGTCTGGTTTAATGCCTTTCGAGCCCACTTCAGGTGTCTTTGATGAAGATAACCGCCTATCCTGTGGATGTTGGTTTTGGGTGACATGACTGGTGTTGTCTAGAGGTGGAGACCTCCTATTAGCTAAATGGGGAAGAACTCGAGCAGCCGCTGCATCTCCGGTTTCCACGCGGCCAAAGACGTGCCCAACCATCTGGGTCAATGCACCCTGAGCTACCGCTTGATTTGTGGGGCTCTTACTGAGCAAGAATATGTTGTATACAGTGCGAACTGCGCGGAGCAGACTGCTTTGATGAACTTCGAGACAATCACCGCCCTGTTTCGAGGGAGCCAACACCAAAGCCAGGATGGCTTTTACAATCTGAAGCTGCACAGCATCTGGACAAGACGCGTCTGCAAAACAGTCACATATGATACCTGTGACCTCATCACCTAAGGGTATGCCAGATACATCGAGGGTTGAGTTATCTTGCTGAGCCGTTGATGGTGATGACACAGACTTGGGCACGGAGTAAGGACCGTGCGCGCTGTCAACTCTAAAAAAGCTGTAAGACACTAGCTTGCCAATACAGTCTAGGGCCGTAACCATAAGAGCTGGAGTGCGTGTTTGACATGCTAGCCTGAGTGGTTTGATGATAATGTGCGCTTCTGGATAATAAGTCGAGCGTTTCTGTGATTCGATCGGGGCAGAATCACCCTTCAAAAGGGCCAATGCAGCACGAGTGGCTTCGTTGAGCTCTTGAGATCGTTTGGCTTCCTTTGACGCGATGATAGTTTCGAGAGAGGATATCACCAGGACTGCTGAGACTGGAGATGGAGTTTGGATTGAAGTGGCGGGACCGGATATAGAAGAAGCTAGGGTCGAGCGATCAGGAGCAGTATCCCCGAAGCTCATCGAGTTAGGAGAGGTGGATGTTGATGAACGTGAGAACCTCTCGCTTGTGACTGAAGCAGGGGAGGGAGGGAGAGGAACATTGACCGGTGATGGGGGGTTCTTTTGATCAAGGCCGCGCTCTGTGCATTCGGACGAATTGAGTGAGACGCGGCGAGAGGCAGTAGAGTTTATCTCGATTGTAGGAATATGATGATTTGTAAGGGAGGCCTGCGGTTGTCTTGGCGTAGAGTCTGAGGCTGGCTGATGTCCACTTGAGGTGATGTCTGAGTCAAGTGCCTCGAGGGGTACGTCTTGGAAGCTATCAGCCTGCTCATCCGTGGGAGTTCCATTCTGTTTGGTGCTTGAGTCCAATGAAGAGGTTCCTTTGACACCAGTCTTGTGTTCAGAAACCTCGTCTCCATTTATTGGCTGAGGGTGTGATTCATCGACAGAAGATTTAGGCGGTGAAGATGTCACGAGACCATCTTCTGAAACCGGCTGAAGCTGTTTTGAATCGGCAGTCGAGTATACCGGTGATGAGAGAGGGAGATCGGCAGTTGGTGATGATGGGCCAGTCGGTGTGGCCACTCCACTTTGATCAGTTGGTATACTGTCCTCGCTCATGCTGAAACAGTAGCCGTCTGTCTGGGTAGGTGTCCGTAATGATCAGTAGAGAAGTTGCAAGGCTAAGATGAATATGTGGCACTGATTCAAAAAGACAGAACATCAGTTGAAATCAAAAACCTCAAAAGAGATCCTTTGGTCAAATGAAGGTCATACTCACATTTCAGTTAATCACAGCTTCACGCAAAACCTTACATGAACCTCACAGGCCGAATGTATGCGTCAAAGTTGTGATCGAGGTAGGCCAAAGGTGAGGCGAGCGTGAAGTGAGATGGTTCTATATGTGTAAGAAGTTCTTTTCATGCCTTCATGCCTCTGTGAATGAATCAGGCGTGAAAAGGGTGAGAGTGGGTCAGGAATCAGGATGTTGACAACGATCGATGGGAAATCTGTTGTTTGGTACCTGGGGGGCGGGCGCGCATTGAAAGTGCTTCGGATCGAACCCGGCAGGCCCACATGGTGGTAAACCATGGGTGATCACCCGACCTCGCCCCTGGATGCTGCGGGTTAAAGCTCGCGGTCATGCAACATGCCCCGGTAGTACGGTGTACCGATGGCACTGTATGTACACAGTACCGGGGTCAATCGGCGTCAAGCAGCTTGTGAGACGGGTACATAGTATGATTCACGAGTCACGAGTCCAGCGCTGGGCTCTGATCAGCAAGTTTGTTAAAGTCTCTCTTGAATTTACCTCAACTTTCTCTTGGATTCATCATCATCACATCACACACTGTTTTGGATTATGTATAGACAAATCTTCCAAGGAATCGGATGATCATTCCCAATCTTGAGAGAGAAAGAAATATGAAGTTGAGCCTAAAGAAGGAAGTTGTACTTATGTAATTTTTTCTTCAAGATGTAAAGACGTGTTGACATCCCATGGCCTTAGCCGAGATGTTGTGACTATTTTATTGACGCTTGCATATGTACTGAGGAATATGTAATGCCCATCATGATCAAACCAATTACTTTGCCAATTTGGGCATTTCATAATCCTGAAAGTGATTTGCTCCCTGAATTCACTCTCTATGGTTTGAGAACATGTGAAGTAAGGAAGTTGGAACTCAGAACTCTATGTGCATCTACCTTGACAAGATCCCTAACAAAGTTTCAACTCATTTAATTTCATCACCTTGTGGAAGGCTTATTTGATCTCTTCACGTTATCATTCAAAGACCACTCAGTCTCCCGACGGTCATTGACATAAGAAGATGGCCAAGTTCACACTGATCCGCTAGCAAGTCCTTTGGGTGCTTGGAAGCTCGAGACAAGTTTTTCACCATGTTATCTCCAAATCAGATCGCACCGGTGCGTGTCCTGACTCCTGACACAACCACTTACGCCTGCCAAGAGCCACTGTGCGCACGTGTGGTACATATGTAACAAGCAAGCAGTAGATGTACTCTTCGGACTCATGAAACGGAGCCGACCGGATGTGAGGAGCAGTTCCGACTCTCGACTCACTCTGAGCAGCTGAAATGCGATGGAATTGTGCAGGACTGATTTGAATGAACCATCGGATCTATCAAGAGAGAGTACAAGATGACAAATGATGATGCGCAGTTGAAACGTTCAAGCATTCATTCGAGTTAAGTAAGTGTTCTTACCGATAAATCAATCAATCAATCCATCCATCCATCCACATCCATCCACATCCATCCATCCATCCGATTTGATCAGTTGACCGAGTTCCGAGTTTAAAAGACCTCCGATCACCGGCTAGCACTAGTTCTAGTGAAGTACAAAGTAAGTAAGTATAATCACTAACTTGTTGGACTGTTTTGATTTGTTGTGATTGATGACAGAATAAAGAAGATGATCTCAATCAACTTCACATCGTTTCTCTAAGTTTGTTACTTACTTCTTAATGATCCTACACTATCACCACTCTCAATCTCTATTACAAAGTGTGTACAAAACTAACCCATCAGTTGCAAGTTTTAACTAGATATTCAATCAACCAAACTCATAATCTTCAATCTCTCTCTCTCTCTCTGTCTCTCTCTCTTTCTTCTTTTCTCGCCTTTTCATTACATGCTTTCAACCTTCAAACTCAAAGCCAAATCAACATGGCCCAAATTCATTCCAATCAGCCAATCAACTCTACTTCCACCACTATCAACAATCAACTTAAACCTTCTCCTGCTTATCTATCTCAAATCCCTACCCCACTCTACGAACAACTCTCGCAAGCTCAAAAATCTGCTCTTCGTACTTTAGAATGTAAGTTTCATACTCTCTTTTTCTTGACTCCTTCATCATACTTCCATCGGCTCTTTGACTTTTCTTCTTCTGCTGTCTTTCTTTTTCAGGGGAATTCGATGTCTCCAAGTCCAAATTATCTGCGGTGGTCGATCATTTCTTGGAAGAATTCACTCGAGGTCTTGCTCAAGTACCATCTTTGACTGATACTCACAATCACAATTTCCTACCTATGATTCCCACCTTCATTCACGTAGGTGACTAACCCTTTCATGATCCTCTTACTATCATCTATATCAATGTGATCTATACCCATCTCTCGCAATTGATTGGCATTTCAGATCCGATCATAAAGAAAGACTGACTATGGTCTGATTCATTAACTAGGATGTTCCCACTGGAGATGAACAAGGTATCTTTCTCGCATTGGATTTGGGTGGCACAAACCTAAGAGTATGCGAGGTGAATTTGAACGGAGATAAGACCTTTACAATCAAATCCAACAAATACAAACTATCAGATGAAGTCAAAACAGTGAGCAACTTCCCCACAACATCTCAATCTCATCTCATTCATGATCATGATCACCAAAGTGTTGACTAAATTTGATACTTATGTACACTTTGGCATCGGTAGGGAACAGCCGCCGAATTATTTGGTTTCATTGCAGATTGCGTTGAGAAATTCTTGGTGGAACTCGGTCACGATTTAACTTCAGATGAAAGACTTCATCTTGGTTTCACTTTTAGTTTTCCGGCTCATCAAACTGCATTGGATAAGGGAAAGCTAATTGCTTGGACAAAGGTAGACCTAAATCTTCCTTTTCTCTTTCTCTCTCTCTCTCTCTCTCTCTCTCTCTCTCTCTCTTTCGCTCCTTCTGATTCTATTCTAGTCAATCTTCTTGATGAAAACAAGCCACTGATCCAAGTACACCTATTGTTGTGTGGTAATATTGATAGGGGTTCAAAGCATCGGGTGCAATCGGTAATGATGTGGTCAAACTTCTTCAGGATGCATTGGATAGTAGAGGCTTACATGTTCATTGTAACGCACTGGTAAACGATACGTAAGATACCCACATTCTGCTCTCAGTCTTCTCAATCCATGCCCTGAGTCTTCTCAGTCAATACCCTGATGCTCGCTTTTTTCTCAATGATGATAGAACCGGTACATTGATGGCAAGGGCCTATCAGTCTGGTAGTGCGATAGTAGGCGCAATCTTCGGAACCGGTACCAATGGCGCTTACGTAGAGAATCTCGACAAAGTGGACAAATTGGCAAACAAACCACAAAAGTTCAATCACATGATCATCAACACAGAATGGGGAGCATTCGATAACGATGTCTGTCTTCTTTTGATCACTGCATCTTAGGTCTCCACCAACACATGATCGCTCGCTCATCTTAGCTTATCTGACTCTTTCTCACCCGTTTCGTACCGATCTTGTGCAATCATCTATAACATCAATTCTCCAGCGAAAAGTTCTTCCTGTGACCAAGTATGATAACAAGCTCGATCGACAATCCATGAATCCGAGGAAGCAAGCGTTCGAAAAGATGATCTCAGGAATGTATCTTGGTGAAGTCACTCGGAACATCATCCTGGATCTCCTCGATAATCTAATCATCTTCCAAGGCCTCTCAAGTCGCGAACTCAACAGACATTACGGGATAGACACTGCTCTTATGAGCGCCATCGAGCTTGGCCGCGATAACACCTCGAATGATTGGCTAAAGGCAACAAAGAAGATCATCACCGATTCCTTTGAAGTTGAAGCTTCTGATGCTGATTGTGTGATGATCCAACGTATATGCGAAATTGTAGCCACCCGGGCTGCTAGGCTTTCTGCAACGGCCATCGCGACTATCATCAGGCGGACGGATCCAAAGGGAACACTGGCGATCGGAGTGGATGGAAGTGTGATTGAACATTATCCAAAATTCCAACAAAGGATGATGGGCGCCTTGACAGACCTGTTTGATCAATCTGTCTGTGATAGATTAGTGATTGGGTTAGCTAAAGATGGATCTGGAGTAGGAGCTGCGCTCTGTGCATTACAAGCCAAGAAACAAGCCGAAAGTCTCTCTTCATCAGAAGATTGATCTTTCCTTCAGCTCTCTCCTTTCCTCCAACAAAAACATATTTCCAACCATTCTCCTTGTATGTTTCTTCTCGCGTGATATATTGTCTTACTTTTTATATACAGTCAAAGAACTTGATCATACGCATCCAACTATCCGTTCCCTGTTTTATTACCATTTGTGATCTCTCGTTTTTGATGTATGAATTCATTTATTTGAGATTGGCACATATCATCAACATACCTTGGATTGTTTGTAAAACAAATCACTCACATTGACTGGCTCTTTCAAATTCTTACAAGATTGGCTGATGAATGAGGATCTGTCTGAGTACCAATCGAAAGTTGCTTATTGACATTGTGGTTGCTTTGAGACCCCCTTGATACATCCTACATATCATAGCTCATCGGCCCTCTTGGCTCCATCAACACTTGGGGCCAGGCAATGAAAGAACGTCTCGCTTGTTGCATGAGCAGATAGCATGCTATGTTTTTGTCTCGCCTGGATCGGTTTGCATATCCATAGCCGCTTCACCAGTGGTTTTGAGCTAGGAATCGGGATCTGACTGAATCACGGCCTTGGATTCGGTGGAATGACGTAGGAGGAGGCTAGGAGTTTGGTCAACGGATGATGTCATCTTCCATATCCCTTGCTCCGTGCCCGCGCCTGTGTGCCGCAATCCAAAGCGAAACTCAAGCCGGCTCGACGATTATGTGTAGATCGCACGGGTCATTCATTGCCTGAACGTCGGTAGTTTTGGAAAGATCGCCGATGTGCGGTAAACTTGAACACGAATGTGTGAGCGGCATCGGCGAAGGTTGTAAGGATTGTTCTTGGACTTCAAATCTCATCAGATTGACTGGCTGCTTAATCATGAGCAAGTCAGCAGCGGCTCGGGCGATAACTCAGGTCGATTCGGACCTGACGATGGGAGCGATGCAATAGTTGAAGTGACGTGCTATGAACCTGAGTGAGGGCGATCAGAGCAATCTTGACAAGATCGGCGTCTAATGAGAATCGCGATAATTTTGAAGAGATCCAAATCCTCGACTGAGCGAACGATAGTGGTCATATTTGAGCGAAGTAATTTTCCTCAACGATACGCCCTGGCGGCTAAGCCGAGCTCAGCAGCTCAACTCAAACCTCAGACCTGAGGATTCTATTGGGGCAGTGACGGTGACCGCTCCGAGTGATGGTCGATTCAGCAATCTCAACAAGGGTTGGGCCGTTAGTGGCACTTAGAAGTGATAATATATTTTCTGCTGAGCCAGAGGAGATGCGAATCCTCGAATGGACAATCGGTCAACTTGTGACAAAATTCCTGAGTCAAGGCAGATCAAGGCACGTCAGGAACAATGCCTCTTAGCTCATTTCTTTTGCAATTCTCAAAACAACTGGAGCGACAAGACGCCTATAAAATCCCAACACTTTGTCCGAATTATCTTCATCCATCATCCTCTGCTTCCAACTCCAAACATCCAAAAATATCATCCAGTTCTTCACTTCCGAACATCATCCAGCTATCATCCTTCAATCTCCTTTCACAAAATTATCCTCTCCTCGTATCCTTCATCCCTCACTCCTGAATCCCCTTGTCCTCGATTCTTCTCGATCATCCATCACCTCGCCTTTCTGCACCGTCTCTTAACCACATTCTACACAACAATGTCTTGCCTCTCTCTCGGTCTTAACCTGCCCGCGATGTTCGTAATGGACCCAATGTGGATGTTCAAGAAAGCTGCATTCACTGTCAGTCAATCACCACAGGTAAATCATTCTTTTCACTTAAATGTTCTAGAGAAGATCGCATTGCTTACTCAAATCTTCACAGGCTGCGTATGACGATCTTGTCCTTAGGCTCCATGTTAACCAAAAACTCATTACAGGACCTTTATTCTCGACTGAAGAGGTATGTCTTTGTATTCTTCTATAATCTCCTTCAATGCCCATATCTGATGTCTTTTTTGTCTATCTTCCCAGGTAGCAATCGCATCTCCTGTCCAGAGCGAGCTTGCAATCTGTGTGCCGGCTGTGTCTACTAACACTGCTCGCGGGGCAACAAGCTTCACTGAATCCTCATCCGGCGTAATGGCCGCGATTTCGCTCGTTCAGAGTCACTCGGCCAACTCCCGCCAACCCACAACTCTTGCAGGCCGAGCCTACGAATCCGACTTATCCTTTTGTAGCGAGGCCGATCAACAAACTCACCATCACGAGTCTTTCCAACTTCAGACGGATCACTCTTCTCTTGACCTGAGTTTTGACTTGGAAGCCTCATTTGGTGATTGTCACAAATCGGTCCACTTCGACAATGAATCTGATCTCGAAATCTCATTTCAAGGCGAACCCTACTCGTCAATGAATGATGCCCGTTTTCTTGAAGACTCTCTTGTGGTTCAATCAATCTGCCTTCAGACATCCTTCTCCACAATCGAAACTCCCTCTGAGGACGAAATTCCTCACCTTTCAATTTACAATCAAATGCTTGAAGATCTCCTTGGATTTTCGACCATTGATTCCCCCGAACCTCCTCCAATCCGCTCCAGCTCACTTGCACTCTCCTTGCTCGAATCAGAAGCTCCCAAAGGCGCTGATTGGATTGATTCAGTATCTCAAACAAACTTTGAGTCTCACTTAGAAAACTCTATAAGGAGCTTCTTTTCACGTTCTGAGCGCTCCTTTGGTGACCAGAATAATCATCTGGATCTCGATCTCATTGTTGACGGCGAAGCATCATTTGGCGATCACGGTTTCTCGGTACATCTGGATACCGTGTTCGATGCGGAATCCTCATTTGGAGAAACAATTTTTCTTCATCGTGACGGAGATCGTGGCGTTGAGGATTTTTTTGGCGTCCAAGAAATGACGGATCCTAGCATCGTAGTATCGTCCGCTGTGAAGCCTCTTGCTGAGGAGGAAACTCCTCATCTTGAGATCTACCATCAGATGCTACAAGAACTGCTTGGTTACTCGGATCTCAAGTCTTTAGACTCGATGTCCACGCCTTCAACCGCTCCAAGTAGCCAATCGATTCCATCCACGGCGAATACAACTTCTATCAAACCCCGTCGTCGTAGATCATCTGGACTCGCTACTCTTTGTTCTTCAAGGAGTGTTCCTTTCACATCCTCACAATCCAAATTTGGTCTCTGTGATCCATCTCCCGATCCTGAGAAGCAGACAAATCTCCCTAACTCATCTCCAGATCTCCTAGAGAACCCTTTAAACTCAAAACTTATCATCGATGAATTCATAGAAGTTGAAAAACATCTTTCTGCTCATGTTGATCAAAGTTTTGACAATGAAATGTTCTTGAAGCTTGTGGACCTTGATCATTCATTTGGCTTGGATATCAATCTTGATCTTGAGAGATATTGAATTTATCAGGGAGGGTTTGATCTCAAGGAAATCGTGTTCATTCATCATCTTATCTTTCTTAACATGATCAAAAAGTTTATATCTTTTCTTTCTCCATTTCCTCCACAGATTTCATTCACAACTGTTCATCTCTTTTTTCTCTTTTTTCTCTTTCTCTCTCTCTCTCTCTTTCTACATCTTGTTTCTTTATCAATTTACCTTGTCCATCAAAACTTCTGTACCTGAAATAAAAACGCACACAATTGAATAAAAAATCACAAACAATAGTGAAAGAGTCATAGTGCCAAATCCATACACTTATCCAGACATGAATATAAATTCATTGGAATCCTTCTCTACTACACCAAGCTAATCCCATGGTTCAATCAGAAAACATGCTCCCCTTTACTACATCAAATGAGTCATGAATGAAGTAGGCTTTAATTCAACAAACACTACACATCTCCAAAGCATGAAATCCTCATCCTACTACAATTCAGGATTGTATGATATCTTGCTTCATCATGGGACTAATTTCATGGCACTCATAAACTTATCAATCCATTCTTCAGAAACAGGTCCGCATCTTTTCTTCAGCTGTAAATCAACAGTAGCCAAACTTGAGTCTATGTTTTGATTTTCATGAAAACTTGGTCCTTCTGATTTTACCTCAGTGTTGCTCGGTTCACCCATAGCTTTACCGGAAAACTGAACCCCAAACCAATCTTATCAGTATCCAGTTGTGATCATAATTACTTAGAGATGCAAAAAATGATTGGTGATATCAAGGAGATGATGTTACCTGTTTTTTCCACATTCCTAACAGTTTCTTACTTGGGTTTAAGTTCGGATCAGCTTCACTCTCCTCAAGTTTCTCTAACCACTTCAAGCTATCAACAACTTCTATCTTCTTTGATCCATCACCTTGATTGACTTGTTTTTGTATCATTTTTACGATTTGGTTCCATCCAACACTTGTATCAAGATTGAAAAGATGATAAACCCTTGCTCCCTTGTCCTCAATTCTCTTTGAATCAACTTGATCATCCAGGTCATCTAGACTGGTACCGTGAGTCTCGGAATCCCGAGCAGAAAACACTACGTCTTCCACAATCGCCTGTGCACATACATCGACGGGTAGCCAGGATGGATGCTAAAGATGTAACAGCAAAGATAAGCCGCTTGACCAAGAAAATGTGACTATGTGGTCCAAGCCACTCACCCAATCAAGTAGTGGAAGACAACCCGTGAATCTGCAACTAGAAATTAAGAGTGGCCAATACTGAAGTCGTTGTTTATATTTCAAGCAATGATGATGAAGATACCCTCCAGTATCATTCGTCAGCGCGTACTCATGATTATAGAAGGAGACAATCATATTCGAATGATAAATTCACCTCTGTTTCGTTCCAAACTCCAGTCTCAAGATCTCCACATAATTGTCCAATTCTTAGCACGGTGAGTTCAATCTGCGATCTTCTTAAACCAACATGTTTCCAACCTAACTTTACAAACTCATCGCAAATCTCTTCCGCGACCCACTTGGACTGAGCATACCCAATTTGTACCGCCCTATCAGGATCGTGGGTAATACATTCTCTCACCAATCCATCATGATCCTCATTACATGATTTTGTGTTGGAAACAGAGGATAACGAGGAACAAAATATGAACTTGGATGGCCGGATAGTGTGGCCTTGGTGACCGACTGCATCAGTAGACCGTTTCAATCGTCCGAGCAGGTTCAATAGGCTTTGCAAAGCTGCATACGTGAAATTTGTTTTGCAATGTTTGTGAGGTCAGTCTTTGCTGTTCAACCGGCTCAGAGCCACAATAAATTGCAAAAGACAAATGGAGTTTTCAAGTTCTTAAAACCTATCTTCCGATATTTCACTCACCTTTCAAGTTTTCCCTCTCAAAGCTTGATAGCGGTTTCAAAAAATCGACCATCCAAGCCGCATGAATGATCACAAACTGAGTAGCATCGATAGTAAATTCCAGATCTTCATCGCTTAAGCCCAGTGCGTCTTTACTTGAATCAAAATTCAAGAAACACAATCTTTTCTCGTTTTCCAATAGGTAATCTGTCGAGATCTTACGACTTTCAAAGGACTCGAAGATCCTATCCCTAGCATTCCTTTCATCTGTTCTTCTTACCAGGCAAACCACTTCTCGTATTTCCTTCTCTGACCTTTCCAATAGTTGTTTGAGTATGTGAGCACCGAGGCTTCCGGTAACACCAGTCAAAAACTATCATCAAACAGCAGAAGGAAACGAGGTAAAACATGATCAGATCCTGTTTCTCTTGACCTTGTTCAATCAAAGGCAGACTTGCGATAGTTGCACCACTACCTCTACAGCCATGTCCATCTTGATCAGGGACGCGAGTAAGAGGTGGAAGTATTTCGAAATTGCTATACTTCTTGACCAGCGATCTCATCAGATCGTGATCAGCTGCTTTATCATTATTCACTCTAGGTTGCGCTAAGTTTGAATTCTCTTTCAAGTTTATGAAATAATTCGTCAATCTAGGGAACAAAGGTATCAGTATCAAGCTGATATATTCAATCTCAATGATATTCCAAGACCAAATCATTCATGAATACTCACTTTGACACAGTTGGATATTCGTACACAAAGTTCATCGGAAGTGACTGAGCATCAAGGTTGAAGATCTTCATCAAATCCAAACAAAAGTAAGGCCACAAAACCACAGAGGTAAGAAAAATTTGAAGGAGAACAATGATCCGTTCGTGACAAAAGTCTCCAAAACATCATTGAGGGACCTACTCTTTGTAAGGACATCTTGATACGAATTGATTTTAATGAGTTCAACCCGAACTCGAATAAGTCTTGATCGTCATTTTCCAAAGCCGTGAAACCTTTGCTGCTCTCCGAACTCTGATCTTCATCTTTCTTCAAATCGAACAAAGCTTCTAGAACTGTTTTTTTGATCATTTTCTTCAGTTCGTCCTCTTCGAGTTTTTGATAACCCCATTTCAAGTCTAGATCTTTTGAAGACATATGAGGAGAGGAATATAGTTCTTCAATCTTATCAAGATACAAATCATAAATCTGTTTCCGCTGTTTTAATCCTTTACTGCTTGTAGGCCAAGGATCAGTTCCATCTTCAAGAAATATAACCATCTCAGGCCAAATTTGAGCAAAACTGGGTACTTGAAGATTGACCCTCTCTAATAGCTTTTTCCATCTTTCTTTCCAATTTTCTAATCTTTCGAAATCTGAAACTAATAAAACTAACATGCCACAATGAGTACGACGTGAACCGAAGATCAATGATGAGACAATCAAATCAGATTCTTCTTTCAAGATCTCTTCTGCCAGATTAGGATTCAACTTTTCTCCATTTGACTTTCAACATCAATTTGATATGTTAGGGTCAAGGTACGATTGATTTTCAAACGCCAAAGATGAAAAAAATCAGTCAATTTTATCCCTCAATCGATCGAATTCTTGTGATATCAAGTGAAAAGATACACTCACTAAGACGATGATATCGTCTCCTCTTCCAAGATACCTCCACGTCTTGGGTTTGCTTGAGTGTGGTTCAAACAAATCACCTGTAGCAAAATCACCATTAGGAAGATTATGCACAGCCTAATAAAAAATCAGGGAAGTCCATCACGTAAATACTATATCAACCAAGTATAGTTCAAAAGATGATATCCTCACCATCTGTGGCCATCCTTTTTTGATGATCAACTCATAAGTAGAATCATCTATTCTTTGAAACGTCCTTGTCTTTTCTCCAATCGGTGTCGATGGCTCTCGTAACCAATTCCAATCTTTATCACTTTCAAAGTCTCTATAAGAGCTCAAAAGAACTTGAACCACCAAACATCAATCCCAAAATGACGAATCATGTCAGTGATCACTATACTTTCTAGGTGGTTCATATATGAATTGAGGAATTGAAAGTCTTACATCCTGATTCACTACTTCCATATCTAGAAGCCAAATTGATTCCATTCCTAACAAGCTCATCGCCAATCGTGTCTTCTAAAGAAGCCCCGCCAAAACAAACATATTTCATTGCTTTCAGAAACGAACTCCCATCAGGATTTGATCTAATCAAGCGTAAGATGTATGGTACTGTTAAAAACGTGTTGATTTGCTTGAGATTTGAATTCGTTTCTTCAGTTTGGTCAATTGATCTAGCACAAACTTGGACAGATTTATAAACATTATCAAAAGTGATGGGTATTGAATCTAAAGGAAAAAAACATATAGGATCAAGAGCATTTAAAGATCTAAATAAATCCGAAAATCCACCATGATATAAAGGAGTAGTACAGAACGAATAAGTCACTTCCTTCGTCTTTGATGGTAAATTGGATGTCAGATATGTGTGTAAAGTGTTTATTGGTTTTGGTAATCCAGTGGTACCAGAAGAGTGAAATATCACAGCGTTCTTGGATCCTTCTTCTTCGTAAGAGATCCAACGGTCAAGTTCGGGTACATTTTCAGACAGTTCAGTTGGCTTTATTGAAGTAACCCCGTAAGAAAGATTGATGATCTTCACACTCGTCAGAGTTTTACGCAACTCGTTGAGTTTGATGGTGTGAGATTCGAAGACAAGTAAATGAGTTGAATGGGTTTCTTTTAACAGATGATTGATATGCTCGATTGGTAACTGGGGACTGTGGAAGATAAGGAGATTGTTAGAATTTTGATAATGGTAAGCAAGGAAAGAGAGATTTCGAATTTGACGAATTCAAAGTGAGGAATTTCAAGAAGCGAAATCAGGAATCAAACATACGCTAATAATAAGATAGTCAGTCCCAATCTGAAACAAGCCAGAACGGTGATAAGGAAATCAGGACCTGATTCAGCCAACAAACCAACGGTGCATTGGTTAGATCGATCAGATTGATTTCCAAGAGGTAAAGAAGTATTAGAAGCCAGATAATTTGCAAATCTATTTGAAGCTAGCTTAAGTAGTCGGAAAGCTGATCAAACACAAGCCGAAACATGTCAACACTATGAGTATAGACAGAGGGACAACGAAAGAAATCGAACTGAAGAGATGACTTACTAAAATATAAGGCACCCTCAGATTCACTTGACCATCCGGATGCAGATTGAGGGTATTTCGTGGTCAAAGGGAATCCGACGATGATAAGGTCTGGATGATTCAAGCTATGAAGGTCAATAAGATGATTGACAGAGAAGATAGGATTGGTTTGAAGTCGATTATAAGCTTGTGCGAGATCTAATGTGATGAAAGGTGAAGGTATAGTATCATCAAAAGTTTTACTTTTCGTCATTAGGAGTGATGATGATCAACCAAAGATGAAGGATATGAAGACTAATGAAGAATCTTGAATGGTCCACTGTTATTCACGAAGTTAGAGTAAAGCGAATTTCACTGGTATCTAGACCAAAAGGCATATCATATCACAACTTCAAGTCAAGAAGAGGGTTATTTGAATTCTATATACATCAACAACTATTTTCTATCTTCATGATATACCGTTGTACCCTCTGCTTAGGTTACCTTCGCTTTACCGTGATGGATTTTGGAAGAACTTTATGACCAATCACAGTCATCAACTCAACTCAATCTTGACTTTACAAATCGATTCACTGCACAAATCTTTGGATATTGCGATGATCGAAAAAGCCCGGGATCGGACGCAGAAACAAGCCAAGGGCATATGTTTATTCGATTTAAAGAAACTGGAACTTCGATACATATCGATAAGTATGTCACGCTTTGAGTTATTGTTTCTTTGGAAGAAGAAAATAGGCATGAATGGAGTTTGAATGGGTGATATTTCCTTTCTGATTTGACTTATCGGTTTCACTTTACCAGTTCTTTTTAATTCGGGATGTCACTGAAGGTCGCAGACTTGCAGTGCTGAAGTAGGAATCGGAAGGCTGAGCCTTGAATGAC